>WBZZ01002860.1:20000-45000 GCA_019918135.1 Paulinella micropora
CTTGTGATATTTGTGGTAAGGAGTTTGACTCGGAAAATTATACTAGCAAGGCTGCCGCAAAACTGGCTAGGGACAATCATCATCGATCCGCACATCACTCCATCTTCGCTTGTGATATTTGTGGTAAGGAGTTTGACTCGGAAAATTATATCAGCGAGGCTGCCGCAGAACTGGCTAGGGACAATCATCATCGATCCGCACATCACTCCATCTTCGCTTGTGATATTTGTGGTAAGGAGTTTGATTCGGAAAATTATACTAGCGAGGCTGCCGCAGAACTGGCTAGGGACAATCATCATCGATCCGCACATCACTCCATCTTTGCTTGTGATATTTGTGGTAATGAGTTTGACTCGGAAAATTATGCAAACGAAGGGGTGGCAGAACGTGCAAAGAACAAGCACCAAACAATGGCACATCGTGTATCGTTCAGTTGTGATTTTTGTTATCGCGAATTCGACTCAGGCGATTATGCTAGCGAGCAAGCTGCAGAGCTGGCAAGGGACAACCATCAACGAATGGCACATTACGAGTCCGACGCCGGCTCAGCTTCCTTCAGTTGTGAACTTTGCGATCACGAATTCGTTTTGGATGATTATGTTAGCGAGCAAGCTGCAGAGCTGGCAAGGAACAACCATCAACGATTGGCACATTGAGTACTTTGATATTGTTGCAGCTTCGGAAGCCTAGTGAGGGTTTTAATATACTGCAGCTTCGGAAGTTATTATTATTATTATTATTATTATTATTATTATTATTATTATTATTATTATTATTATTATTGTTATTATTATTATTATTATTATTTTATGAATCAACTGATTCCGAAAAACACAAACGCGTTCAAAACCGTGCAGAAGCAAGGAAGGAAATGTGACAAAACTGTACGAATGAGCCTTTCATGGGAACCACGATTCTTTCGTAACAAATATATCCTGTCAAATATATCCTGTCAATATATTTAAAAACAAGTATATGGGGGCCTTCACAGTGTGTGTTTCTCCAATTGGGAAACCTGCTCTGGAGTCCATCCTTACTGCCCCTACGAACAGTACCATTATGACCCCCTCCGCACTAAGAAAGTATGTCGACAGATAGGGTAGTTATTGGGCTATCCTGGCCCTGCTCTGGATGTGTGTTTGGAGGTCCCCGTACGGGGCTTGCCTCTGGATATGCGAGTGCTTCAGTCAGTTGGGTCATGCCTGATAATCGTTTTTTGCTTGTTGAGGTTTGGAACGGGGGAGTTTAGTGGGCTGAGTCTTCAGCTGGAAGTCTGGGTTGAGGAAGCATGTTTGTCAGTAATAGGTCAGTCGGATCATGTTGGTGTTTTAAGGTGGTGACACTGTTAATGGTTTCTGCCTCCCTTCCTTTTCTGTTGCTGTTCTTTAGGAGGGTCGAATCCAGGAGCCTAGCACAATTCCTTGTGACTTGTGTCCGGACCTACCCATGTGAGCAGGGAAATCAGGGTCGTGCAATATGGCTGGGTAGATTGCCTGGGCTTCGTGGTTTCGGTTGAGATGGATGAGTCCCTAGGCCTGTCTCATTTCCGCTTTGCTCGCATCTGGGCCTATCCTTGTGTGGAGGGAGGTCAGGATTGTATGTTGTGGTTGGGCAGGCCATCTGCGCCTGGCTGAGGTTGATTTTGACATGTTGTTGGTGTGTGGTGGTGTGTTCCGCGTTGAGGCAGTTCTCGTTTCCATGTGCCGTGTCCGTCCACTGTTGGCGTCAGTATGTGTCATCACGGGATGCTGGTATTTGTTGTATCAGTATAAATAGACAGAATCAAACGATAGTGAAGATGAAAAGTAGTGTTAAATATTCGTATAAGTAGACAGAAACAAGGGACAGAAAACATGTACAGTAGTGAACAGCGAGAGAGGACGTGAAGGTAAAACTGTGTAAGGGAGTGGGAACTTATAGAGTGATAAGTAAGAAAAGAGAAAGGAAGAGGAGCAGACAAGAAAGGGACGTCAGGAGCAACAAAAGGAGACCAACACGAAAGTGTGTGATAGAGGGAAGACGGATGTTGGTGTTCAAGAAAATAAAATTGGGAGCGCTTCCCGTAGGGGGGGGGGGGTACCAAAAGAGGTTCGCTTATAATGTTCTTTTTTTGCTAATAAGTAGATAGATAGATAGATCAAATATCGACTAATGTCAGAAAAAAGGAGCTTCTGATTTCGTCAACCAGGAAGTCTGTGGGTAAAGTATTAACCCGATGCCCAGCTAAGCCGTGATGTTTGCACGGAAGGGACTGATACAGGCGATACCAAAGCTTCCTAGTACCAGGCGGGGCCAGGGCTCGTTCCATAAAGCGCCCCTTGCAGAACGAGCTCCCACCTCCATTACAGAGGGCCCAGTAAGCAGATGGAGTTTTGAGACTGTTCGACAGTCTAGTATAAACCGACAGAGCACTGCGGTTTTTATTCCGGGCTCAACAAGCGAGAAAGGGCACCCTGAGGGAACAGGATTGTGCTTCCCGTCGCTATTTCGGCATATGACTTATAGGCGTATGGCTAGGCACACATAAGGCACCCCAGCACGGGCCCAGCACACCCACACCATCCCCTAATTCTCTGTCTGTCGACAGATGGCACCCATTTCAAAAAATCAAGCCCAAGAGAGGGTCAGTGACACCTCAAGTGGCCTTGGTTCATTCCGTAGAGTAAGTGATGAGAAAGAAAGATAGATAGATAGATAGATAGATAGGTAGGTAGGTAGGTAGGTAGATAGATCGATAGATAGATGGATAGATAGATAGATAGGTTGTTGAGGTGGTAGGCCGTCTCATTCCGCAGACTGAGGAACTATGATAGATAGATAGGTAAATAGATAGATAGATAGATACATGGGTAGATAGGTAGATAGGTAGGTAGGTAGGTAGGTAGATAGATAGATAGATAGATAGATAGATAGATAGATAGATAGATAGATAGATAGATAGATAGATAGATAGATAGATAGATAGATAGATGAGATATCGACTAATGTCAGAAAAAAGGAGCTTCTGATTTCGTCAACCAAGGAAGTCTGTGAGTAAAGTATTAACCCGATGCCAGCTAAGCCGTGATGTTTGCACGGAAGGGACTGATACAGGCGATGCCAAAGCTCCCTAGTACCAGGCGGGGCCAGGGCTCGTTCCATAAGCGCCCCTTGCAGAACGAGCTCCCACCTCCATTACAGAGGACCCAAAAGATAGATAGATAGATAGATAGATAGATAGATAGATAGATAGGTAGGTAGGTAGGTAGGTAGGTAGGTAGGTAGATAGGTAGGTAGGTAGGTAGGTAGGTAGATAGATAGATAGATAGATAGATAGATAGATAGATAGATAGATAGATAGATAGATAGATAGATAGATAGATAGATATATAGATAGATAGATAGTTGACCTGTCGGAGTGCGTGAGTGAGGTGTGATTTTACTAATGGTCGATACTACACTCACATACATACATACATACATAGATAGATAAAATACGTAGATAGATACACACACACAGAAGGGCGTGAGTGAGGTGTGATTTTACTAAGGGTCGATACTACACTCACAAACATACATACATACATAGATAGATACATACATAGATATATACATACATAGATAGATAGATACATCATACATAGATAGATACATACATAGGTAGATACATACAATGAGAGATACATAGATAGATATATAGATACATACATAGATAGATATATACATACGTAGATAGATAAATACATAGATAGACATAGATTGATAGAGGGGCGTAAGTGTGATTTTACTAATGGTCGATACCACACTCACATACATACATACATACATACATGCATAGATAAATACATAGATAGATACACACACACAGAAGGACGTGAGTGAGGTATGATTTGACTAAGGGTCGATACTACACTCACGTACATACATACATAGATAGATAGATACATACATAGATAGATACATACATAGATAGATAGATACATATATAGATAGATACATACATAAATAGATACATGCAGAGATAGATAGATAGATGAAATATCGACTAATGTCAGTTTGAAGCAACAGATGGTGACTTGAAGATTACTCCTACCAAGTCGCAGTGACTTATCCCAAGCTTGGGTTGTTGACTGGGATATCAAATATGATTCACCCTGGAGAGTGGGTGCTTTGGGAGGTTAGTATTGTTATGGTCATGTCTAATGTGCACGCATATGTTTGTATCTGGTTTCATTTAAACACACATCATAACGATGTAACGATGTAGGTGGACGATAAGTACCGAGATGTCATCAAAAAGGCGGGCCCAGGCTATGCCCTGAACGCTAATTTTCCGCACAACAAATATGACCTTGCGTATTTTGTGAAGCGATGGAAGGAGAAAGGCAAGTTTTTTGATGATTTGTTCTATTGTCCGGACAATCTCAGCATGTCGATCTTTACTTCCCTTCGCACGCCTGTGATCGGGGGCAGTTTACCAACGATTGGTGCAGAAGTGCGTGAGGATACTAGTACTGAGCCTGCCGCCAATGCCAGCGTAACAGCTAGCCAGGCTGTCACTGTACCTGCCGCCCCCCTGCCAGCGTAACAGGAAGCCAGGTTGTCACTGCGACTGCAGCACCTGCCACGCCCGCAAAGCAGACTAGCACGCAGTTAGAGGAAGAGTCAGCACAGTATGATGCAGGCTGCAAAGAGATGGATCAAAAGTTCAGAGAGAAAATGGTAAAAGAGTCTCAAAAGCGCAAATCCCCAGTGCCAGCTGCCGTCCTTGCCAGCGTAAGTAGCAAAAAGCCCAAAACATCGAGCTCTGACTCTGACAACGGGAGTGAGGGTGCAGAAGAGGAAGAACCGAACATAGAATGTTGTGCCTGCAATCAGAGAATCGATGCCTTTCATGGAGCTACGACCTGTATCCGGTGTACTAATCCGTTACACCTTGAACCACCCTGTCGATGTCTGTGTCCAGAGGGTGCAGAACAGAAAGAGGGTGCCAAAAAGGAAGAGGGTGCCAAACAGGAAGAAGAAGAAAATATCGAGCATGTCGAGGAGGAAGATGATCAGGAGGAAGATGATCAGGAGGAAGATGGTGAGGAGGAAGATGATCAGGAGGAAGACGATGAGGACTGGCTGCCGACGAAGTAATTCATCGCTTACTATCTAATTTTATTATTAATTATATAACTATTAATATAATAAAAGGAAAATTAGTTAGCTGCTAAATTATTAATATTTAAAAAGTAACTTATTTTTACATCATAATATTCAATATATCAAGAAAACCGGCCGGCAGTAGAAAATTTTATTTGTATTGTTTATCTAGATTTATAGCTGATTTTTATTAAACACTATCTATAGATTTATATCGAGTATCCCTTACATACCCCATACCCAATACTTCATACATACCCTATACTCTATTCTTCACACCACATACCCGATACCCTATACCCCATAACCTATACTCCATACATACCCTATACCCCATACCCTATATTAATACTCCATACATACGCAATGCCCCATATCCCATACCCGATAACCCATAACCCATACCCCATACCACATACCCCATACCCCATACCCCATACATACCCCATAGTACCTCATACCCCATACCTCACACCCCATACCCCATACCCCATACCCCATACCACATACACTGTACCCCATACCCCATACCCCATACCCCATACACTGTACCCCATATCTCATATCTCATACCTCATACCCCATATCCATACCCCATACCTCATACCCCATACCCCATACCCCATACATACCACATACCTCATATCCCATATCCCATACCCAATACCTCATACCCCATACCCCATACCCCATACCCCATACCGCATACCCCATACAACTAAACATTCGACAATCTTGGGGGTATCCCTTTTTCCGAAATTTTCCATGAAGTATATGGACTTTTTTGAAAACGTGTGGAAATGAAAGGAAATCAATTCACTGATTGCAGAACATATAAAAATAATATTAAAACATGTTTTTATTAATTGTAATACACTTTAACTTCATCTTCAGAGGTGGGCAGGAACCGGTCCGACACGGTAATCTTTCTCCTTTTTCATAGTCCCGGCTACTATGAATCTATGATGATAACAATGCCCAACATGCAGAATTTGCTTTTAAGTTTGTTTATCTTTGTTTACATTAAGCATTTTACTTTATTATGATAGTAAACATTGCTTTTACCTACAATAAATTCTCCCCGGGGGGGGGGGGGGGGGGGGAGGGGGGAACGGGGGAGGAAGAGAAGTGCGATGTCGCCACGCAAAATACATAGATTCTACAACAAAATTTCTTTAATTACTAAAAAAAATAATAAATCTAACTCCGTAATATCATACTAACTAAATTAGAAGTTTGTTTAACTCTTGCACGCGACAAACGTTCTTAATCACGCTTTCGATCATAACAAACCTGCCAGTGCAAAAAATTACGATTAATACTACACTACTACAAAGAAAAAAAACACAAAACAAATTCAAACATCTTTCAGATGAAGGAGAAAAGTGAAAGCTATGCAAACTACCTGGTGCGTGCATTTGAAGTTAGCGCCGAGTCAGTGCAAGCGATGCTAAAACAAACTCCCATGCGTTAGGTGAGCTGGGAGCGGTGAGACCGGTGCCGCGTTGGGGGGTGGAAGGTGAGTTACCAGCAGACAGAGCGCCAGCTGCCATCCGCGCGATGAGATCCTCCAGCAAGCTTTCTCTCTCGCTCTTACTATTTTTGTTGTTGTTGTTGTTGTTGCTGTTGTTGTTGCTGATGTTGTTGTTGTTGTTATCATTATCATCATAGTTTTTCTTGTTCTTGTTATTCTTCTTCATCTTCTTCTTCACTCTCTCGTTCTCTTCTTCTGAGCTTTCCTCCTCCTCCTCCTCCTCCTCCTCCTTCTCCTTCTTCGAATTCTTCCTCTTTCTTCTCTCCTCTTCCCGTTGTCGCTTCTCTTGCGCCTCTTTTTCCTTCCGATCTTGCGCTTCTTTTTTCTTCCTTTCCTCCTCTCTCAACTTTCTTTCTTCTGCTAGCATTTCCTTAATGGATGCGGCTTGTTCTGACATTGCCTTGTTCACAAGATCCTGAACGACTTCTTTCGACACGCCGGCGGACGAACTACCCTGAATACAATACCGGTCGCCGTTGTTTTGAAAGAAGTCGTTCATTTCTTGCGAACAAGGCAGTGGCAGAACAAACCAACAGCAACGACAACAACAACAACAAAGAATAATAATAATAATAATAATAATAATAATAATAATAATAATAATAATAATAATAGTATATCTCCTGCCAATTGCTGAGACAAAAGGCCATGTGCATCCAGTCCTCCATTCCATAAGGAAAGTCTCCACACCAATCGGTGGAATAAAGGAAGTGACGGCATAGAACATCACTCTAGGAGCTTTATACCAATCAGCCCATGGAAAGGGACCGATGGCCTATGTACTCCCTAAATAATAATAATAATAATAATAATAATAATAATAATAATAATAATAATAATAATAATAAAGTTTGAAAAAAAAATGTCAGCGCTTCCCGTTAGAGAGATTATACTCGGAAAAAAAAAGACAGGGAAAGGCTCACTGATAGAATGCCACACACACTAGCTAGCCATACTAAAGCTAGTAGCTATACTCCCCTCTCTAAACTATATGCTGCGGCGCCCAAAGAGACCTTTTGACCCCCCCCCCCCGGGGGCCCCCCCCCTCACAAAAAAAAAGAAAAAGAAGAAGGAGTAGGAAAGATTATACCTCCAACGACATGTATATGGGCTATCAACCAGCATATGCGGAGTTTAAGATCTTTTACGCGCGCAACGACCCTCCTCCCCAGCATCTACCACCAAAGGGTTATGAGCGTCACAGTTTAACGCCTTGAGGCCATTGGGCTGAATAATAATAATAATAATAATAATAATAATAAATAATAAAAGAGGAACAGAAGAAAAAGCTAATAATAATAATAATAATAATAATAATAATAATAATAGTGCTTCTCTGTCAATGGCTGATACATTTCTGCACATGCGCCTCCATCGTCTCACCCGTGAGGAGAGTACGAAGAATTGACGATAGGCTCTAATGACACCCCCGCAAGGGCAGTTCCAACACTTCCAGACGGACCGGTATGTTCAATGAAAATACTGGTGGCACCGACGGGAATCGAACTGGCGACAGGGCCCAGATGGTAGAACTTGACCACTGGGCTATCACGGTGTCCATAATAATAATAATAATAATAATAATAATAATAATAATAATAATAATAATAATAATAATAATAATAATAGTGCTTCTCAGTCAATGGCGAATGCATTTCTGCACATGTGCCTCCATCGTCTCACCCGCGAGGGGAGTACGAAGATTTGACTATAGGCTCTACTGACATCCCCGCAAGGCAGCTCCAAGCCTTCCAGACAGACCAATACTTTCAAAGAAAATATCCTTTGAAAATACTGGCACCGACGGGAATCGAACTGGCGACAGGTCCCAGATGGTAGACCTTAACCACTGGGCTATCGCGGTGCCACATAATAATAATAATATAATAATAATAGTGCTTCTCTGTCAATGGCTGATGCATTTCTGCACATGCGCCTCCATCGTCTCACCCGTGAGGGGAGTACGAAGAATTGACGATAAGCTGTAATGACACCCCCGCAAGGGCAGTTCCAACACTTCCAGACGGGCCGGTATGTTCAATGAAAATACTGGTCCAGAAATAGACCGGTATGTTCAATGAAAATACTGGTGGCACCGACGGGAATCGAACTGGCGACAGGGCCCAGATGGTAGAACTTGACCACTGGGCTATCACGGTATCCAATATAATAATAATAATAATAATAATAATAATAATAATAATAATAATAATAATAATAATAATAATAAAATAATAATAATAATAATAATAATAATAATAATAATAATAATAATAATAATAATAATAATAATAATAATAATAACAGTATGAAATTAAAAAAAAATGACAGCGCTTCCCGTTAGAGGGATTATACTCGAAAAAAAAAAGACAGGGAAAGGCTCACTGATAGAAGGCCACACACACTAGCTAACTATACTAAAGCTAGTAACTAACTCCTTTCTGTAAACTATGCTACAGTATCCAGTAATAATAATAATAATAATAATAATAATAATAATAATAATGATAATAATAATAATAATAATAATAATAATAATAATAATAATAATAATAATAATAATAATAACAATAATAATAATAATACCAGTCTTGATAATCTAATCCGGATAGGAATGTGAAAATTCCTTTGTGGGCCCACACGCGAACCTTCCCCGAATCCAGAGGGGGAAACCCACTCAGCTGGTCATCCTCCTCTTCCTTCTTCTTCCTCTCCTCCTCCTCCATCTTCTTCCTCTCTTCCTCCTCCTTCTTCCTCTCCTCTTCCTCCTTCTTCTTCCTCTCCTCCTCCTCCTCCTTCTTCTTCTTCCTCTCCTCCTCCTCCTTCTTCTTCTTCTCCTCCTCCTTCTTCTTCTTCTCCTCCTCCTCCTTCTTCTTCTTCTCCTCCTCCTCCTTCTTCTTCTTCTCCTCCTCCTCCTTCTTCTTCTTCTTCTTCTCCTCCTCCTTCTCCTCCTCCTCCTCCTTCTTCTTCTTCTCCTCCTCCTTCTTCTCCTTCTCCTCCTCCTCCTTCTTCTTCTTCTTCTTCTTCTCCTCCTCCTCCTCCTTCTCCCTCTTCTTCTTCTTCTTCTTCTTCTCCTCCTTCTTCTTCTTCTTCTGCTCCTCCTCCTTCTTCTTCTTCTTCTCCTCCTCCTCCTTCTTCTTCTTCTTCTCCTCCTCCTCCTTCTTCTTCTTCTTCTCCTCCTCCTTCTTCTCCTTTTCATCCTTCTTCTTCTTCTTCTCCTCCTTCTTCTTCTTCTTCTCCTCCTTCTTCTTCTCCTTCTCCTTCTCCTTCCCTTTGTCCTTCTTTTTTTGCTTCTCCTTCTTCTCCTTCTCCTTCTCCTTCTCCTGTCTCTTCTGCCTTTTTGCGGGAGGAGCTTCTCCCAATCCGTCGTCCCAGGGCACAGGCTTATTCTTGAGCAGGATCCCTACGATGCATGCATTATAAATACATACATACATACATAATACCTTGTGCATTCCAGGTGTAGCTGAAGCCGCGGACCAACTCCTCCAAATCGCCTTTGCCCTGCATGTTGCACATTAAATAAATAAGTAAGTAAGTAAGTGAGCAAGCATATACCAGATCATGCTTGCAAAAGACGGCGTGGGGAATCTCCACACAATCAAAGGGCAGCACGTCTGCAGACCCGTTGATTTTAAGGAACAATTCCCCACGCGAATTTTTGAGAATGGCTTGCAGAGTCTTGGCAATGTGCTTCGTAGACATGCCAGAGTCAGAAAGTGATCCTACACGTTGACAAACGAGCAAAATGAGTTGAATTCCAAAGACATAACTACCAGTCAGCGCCTTCAACCTTAAAATTTTTCTCGGGCCGGTCTGAAATTTGAACGTGTGGAAAAAGGGTCGTGTTATTATCAAACTTTTGTGCAGAGATTTTATTAAGAGCATGACATTTCGAGAAGATGTAACAGCATTCCCGCTCTTTCCCCAGCTCAGAATGAGCGGGAATGCTATTCTTTTTTTCTGTACACAACAATCTGTGGAAAAAACTCTGCACAAAAGTTTGTGAAAAGCGACCGGCATGATTTTGCATTTCCTTCCTACGTACTCTCAACTCATGTCATCCCTTGCATGTTTCTGCTATAACGTGTTTGTTGAAGCTATAAATGTCATTTCCTAACATTGCACGACCCAGCTTAATCTATTTTTCATAAACCAGCAATTCGATGAAACTCGTTTTTGGATTGCTGTTTTGCAAACTTTTGTGCAGAGATTTTATTGAGAACATGACATTTCGAGAAAATGTAACAGCATTCCTGCTCTTTTCCCAGCTCAGAATGAGCGGGAATGCTATTCTTTTTTTCTGTACACAACAATCTGTGGAAAAAACTCTGCACAAAAGTTTGTGAAAACCGACCGGCATGATTTTGCATTTCCTTCCTACGTACTCTCAACTCATGTCATCCCTTGCATGTTTCTGCTATAACGTGTTTGTTGAAGCTATAAATGTCATTTCCTAACATTGCACGACCCAGCTTAATCTATTTTTCACAAACCAGCAATTCGATGAAACTCGTTTTCGGACTGCTGTTTTGCAAACTTTTGTGCAGAGATTTTATTAAGAGCATGACATTACGAGAAGATGTAACAGCATTCCCGCTCTTTTCCCAGCTCAGAATGAGCGGGAATGCTATTCTTTTCTTCTGTACACAACAATCTATGGAAAAAACTCTGCACAAAAGTTTGTGAAAACCGACCGGCATGATTTTGCATTTCCTTCCTAGTACGTACTCTCAACTCATGTCATCCCTTGCATGTTTCTGCTGCAACGTGTTTGTTGAAGCTATGAATGTCATTTCCTAACATTGCACGACCCAGCTTAATCTATTTTTCACAAACCAGCAATTCGATGAAACTCGTTTTTGGATTGCTGTTTTGCAAACTTTTGTGCAGAGATTTTATTGAGAGCATGACATTTCGAGAAGATGTAACAGCATTCCCGCTCTTTTCCCAGCTCAGAATGAGCGGGAATGCTATTCTTTTCTTCTGTACACAACAATCTGTGGAATAAACTCTGCACAAAAGTTTGTGAAACTGACCGGCATGATTTTGCATTTCCTCTTCAATATATTATTATTATTATTATTATTATCATTATGGACACCGTGATAGCCCAGTGGTCAAGTTCTACCATCTGGGCCCTGTCGCCAGTTCGATTCCCGTCGGTGCCACCAGTATTTTCATTGAACATACCGGTCTATTTCTGGACCAGTATTTTCATTGAACATACCGGCCCGTCTGGAAGTGTTGGAACTGCCCTTGCGGGGGTGTCATTAGAGCTTATCGTCAATTCTTCGTACTCCCCTCACGGGTGAGACGATGGAGGCGCATGTGCAGAAATGTATCAGCCATTGACAGAGAAGCACTATTATTATTATTATTATTATTATTATTATTATTATTATTATTATTATTATTATTATTATTATTATTATTGTTGCTTGGAGCTGCCTTGCGGGGGTGTCAGTAGAGCCTATCGTCAAATCTTCGTACTCCCCTCACGGGTGAGACGATGGAGGCACATGTGCAGAAATGCATTCGCCATTGACTGAGAAGCACTATTATTATTATTATTATTATTATTATTATTATTATTATTATTATTATTATTATTATTATTATTATTATTATTATTATTATTATTATTATTGAGTCTTTGGAGCGGAGCCGCGTCACCGAACGGCCCCGTGCTACCAATGGAGGCACATGTCCGACAGGATCAAAGGCCAATTGACTGATAAATCTATTATTATTATTATTATTGTTATTATTGTTATTATTGTTATTATTATTATTATTATTATTATTATTATTATTATTATTATTATTATTATATAGCATAGTTTAAAGAGGGGAGTATAGATACTAGCTTTAGTATAACTAGCTAGTGTGTGTGGCCTTCTATCAGTGAGCCTTTCTCTGTCCTTTTTTTTTTTTAGTGATTCCCTCTAACGGGAAGCGCTGCCATTTTTTTCATGTGTATTTCAAACTTTAGGTATGCCATGCTGAGGGCTAGCAAGGCGCCGATATATGTGGCACACCGTGGTGGTGGCTACGGAGTCTTTGCTGATAATACCTTCCTCCTTCTTTTCAGCTTGGGCTCCTCGAACCAGGAGGAAAGTCTTTGCGTGCTGCAGATCATGCTGCATTTTCTGATCATTTCACTATGAAAATTGGGAGTTCCCTGCAAACAGGGATGCATCCAATTAAATTCATTAACGAATCGAGCAGGAATGCAATGCATCTCATCAACTCTTCATCGCAAGGGTTCAACAAGCTCGACGATGACACTTGCCGACCGAACGTGAAGGTAAATTATGTTAGTTGTTACATACATCCATGCAATGTAAGTTTTTGTTACGTGTGTTGTATTTTTTCTATAAATATTGTTGTAAATAATGTCAGGTCAGCAAGGGTACTCCTATTGTGACTGTCACCACCGCAATATCGAAAGATCAAGAGATTTTGCTCAGCTATGCGCCTAATCCAGACCTAGAGATAGCTACGCTGCCAAGCGATGCACATCCGGTCTGGTTGAAAGAGGCTGCCAAGGAAGGAGCTAAAATCCCAGTTTTCCTGTTCGAGACTGACATTGGTCATGTATGTTTCATCGTTCCTGAGAAAGAACATCCGCTTCCACTTAAGTCAATTTCCTTGCTTCATGAAGCAAAGGTTGAACTTTTAGCGTCGGTCAGCAGTATTAGTTCTGATGGAAAGCAACCGCTCTCCAGGTCATCATCTATTCCGCCGGAAAAAAAGAGGAAGCTTCTCGACAGCGTGTCCTCAATTTCAGATAGTCGCCGCACGCTTCTGCCCAGGGAAAGCTCGGACATTACAGTCATCACAGAAAAATCAAGCTTGAGTGATGCACAGGTAAAAAATAAATAAATGAAAATTATTACTGAGAAGATTCTTTTTTACAGGCAGGTGTTCCTGACGTTGATGCTAACCTCGACAGCTGGAAACAGTCAGACAGTTCTACTGTCACTACAGGATATGATGTTAGTAGCTGCAGCAGCTCTAGACTATATCTTCCTACTGGCTCCATGGTAATTTTTTTTCTCTACCTGTCTATGTTCATGCTGGTTAATGTTCATAAGCGATCTTGTTTGCGTAGAACGTCGACGAAGAGTGTTCAGATACGGATTCAAACGGTGATGCTGCATCTATCAACCCTGGATTGCTTCCTCCTCTGGTCGGCGTGGACGATGCGGAATTATCCAACGAGCTTCGATTGAACTTCGACGAGCTTATGGAATCGAATGAGCTGTTGTATAACATCATGAGATTATCACCAATTCCTTACAGCAGACCACGTAAGAATCCAACGCGCCCCTACACGATGAAAAGTCGCACGAAAGGTGCAGTGAAGCTTCAGAGACCGTCTGCGCTCCAAAAACTGTTGGGGATTACCTTCGCCGACTTGGACAGGGAAGTTAAGTCTGTCTGCTGCAAAAAGTGGAAGTGTTATTCATTTATCGACACGCGTGATGTGCTTTACACGAGAGCGAAGAATGCGTCATCGTCTCTCAGTGAGCTTTATTCTTGGGCAGCTTCGCAGCTTGAATCGTTTCAAACAAAAACTGGATCGTTTCAGTATATGTATTTAACGGAGGCTGTGTGCAAAGTAGCCTGGCAGCGTATCTACGGGATCGGTGATAAAGTTTTGTCAAGAGCACACAAACTTCTTGCAAATAACACGAAGGTTTTGACAAAAAGCTACTCAACCGTTCCTGAAACAGAAGATGTGGTAGCAGTATTACTCTGCGAGAAGTTCATGGAGAGTTACCCGGAGATATGCAGCGACGGAATATGGAGGATGCAAGAAATGGCTCAGGACGCAGGAGTCCAAAACTATGTTCGCGAGAATTGGAAAGATATGTGCCTTCGGTTTGGTTGTTCGAAACGAGTTGATCCAAATAATCCTCCGACAGACAATACGATCAACAAAGTTTGGCGCATGGATTTTCCGCACGTCAAGTTTGTCAGAGGTATTATGCATATTTTCGTTATCATTACTTATTACAGGTTTGTTTTGCAGAAGGAGATTTCTCAAAATGCGAGATCTGCACAGAGCTTGCTGCTGATCATTCTAACGGTTTCAGGACTGAAGTAGAAGCTCAAGAATGGCGTCGCCGTAGCAGGCTTCATCACAAAATTCACAGGGCGTGCCGCGTTGCCAGCATGCAGCGCAAGAAGGCAGCACCAGCAGATTTTGCTGCCACAGTCATATCAGCCGATATGAAACCGCCAGTGAAGATCCCATCTTGCCGCCGCGCCGCGAAAGATTTCAAAGGAAAAATTGTGTTTCGCCTTTGCGTTGGAATCAATACCTGCTACACTACCGATACGCATTTTATTCTGACGTACCTTGAAGGCGCGGTAGAACACGGCGCGAACAGCAACATTACTATGCTTGCCGCACTTTTACATTGGCAACTTTGGAACCCTCGCACAATGCAAGCGTGGAAATTATATCTTGAGTGGGACGGAGCTGGTGATAACACCGCGTGGGCGATGCTGGGTTTCCTTGGGCTCAATGTCGTTGACAGAGGAATCCGTTTCCAAGTAGAGTCACATCGCAAGCCACCAGGGCACGGGCACGATGGAGATGATCAGGAATTTCCAGTTATGGATATCGGGTGGAAGAGCACCTTCCTGACAACTAACATCGCTCAAGCGTTATTAAAGCTCATTCTTGCATTCAAGAAGCAGCACAAGAAGAGGCATGTGCTGGTTGTTCTCGGATGTAACTACGACTGGATGACTCATTTTAGCCCGTGTATGAACAAGAGTTTCAAAAACTACAACAAACCCTTGGCATATAGAATCACCAAGAAAGATCCTGACGCTTTGCCGACTGTAGAGATCGCTACTTGGGGAGACGCACAGGATTTTCATGGAGTGCGTGATGATCCCAGAGGAGAACCGATCAATTTGTTTATCGGACGCCCCGGTAATAATATTATCTATCTTTCTCTTTCTCTCTCTCTCTCTATATATATATATATATATATATATATATCTTTCTCTCGTTCTATCTATCTATCTCTCTCTCTATTTATGACAGCGACCGACATGCCTCCCAAGCTTCCAGTCGGCTACTTCGTCAATCCGCGCCTGAAGAAGGATATTCGTGCTTTGGCTACTAAATACCTAGGGCCGGATGAGCGAGCACATGTGGAGGAAATGTTAGCAGGTGGAAATTTGACCAGAGTAGAGGTGGATGGAGATTACTTCGAAGGCGGCCTGCCCGGCCGTCCTGCTCATATGTCCTGTGTCGATGCAAAAGGCAAGGAATGGAGAGCAGAATTTCGATTGATCGACGAGCTACCTGTAAATTGGATGGAGTTGCCTCAAGAACGACAGGAGAAAATGAACGCACTTACGCGTTTGACCGATGAAGAGCTGCTGTCCTTACCACGCACTTATTTTGTTA
Organism: Paulinella micropora; assembly: GCA_019918135.1. NCBI lineage: Eukaryota > Cercozoa > Imbricatea > Euglyphida > Paulinellidae > Paulinella > Paulinella micropora. The sequence goes on from WBZZ01002860.1 coordinate 36,101, forward strand.
ATGAAGGACGTCCTCCAGCTCACCCGAGATGGCGTGGTGCAAGACAGCTTACTAGCGAAGAAAAGCAGGAGCAGGATTTAGCATTTGGAAATGCTTCTGAGCCTTGGCGGAAAATTCTCACGTTGCTAAGATCGTCAGAGGAAAAAAAGCAATTTGCGTCCAAGCAGATGGTAGTTAGCGAATTGAAATCATGGATGAGAATGCATGGTGTTGCAACGCAAAACTCCGATCGGAAACAGTTCAAGAAGGCAGAGCTTATTGAACAAGCGTGGAACCATTTCGAACGATGCGACTGTGGGTTCCCTGAGGAAGAAGAGCTTGGTGCTGCTCAGCCTGCAGAACCAGTGGCAGATTCAGAGGATGACTTATCTGATACTTCATCTTCCAGTTCATCAACTGACTCATCGTCTGATCGATCTTCTGGTTCAGAGGAAGAAAAGCATGGTATTAGTTTTCTTCTTCTTCTTCTTCTTCTTCTTCTTCTTCTTCTTCTTCTTCTTCTTCTTCTTCTTCTTCTTCTCCTCCTTAACATGATGCTATCCATATTGTAGATGATTCAGATCGCTCCGACGCAAGTTGGAGAATGCGTAACTCAGGAATCCGTTTGCGCGGACGTCGCCGCGCACGTCGTGCTGCGGGTGGACGTGGACGTGGACGTGGACGTGGTCGTATGTGATTATTTTTTTTGAATGAATTTTTCTGGGTCCGACTTTTTCATAATGGTTTTTGTCTAGGGCAACTGCAACTGTAACGCTTCTTCTAAAAACTGAAATTAGAAATTTGTTTAACTCTGATAATGCACCAGAATCTGATGTGAAGCGTCCTCCCTCCGACCCATTCCCCCCCCCCCACCCCCCCCCCTCCCCCCCTCTACGTACCAGCGTACGTCACAGCGGGCAAACAGAATTTTTTGAAGGTAAAACCATGTCTTAATATAGTAAAATGCTTAATATAAGCAAGAATAAACAGTAAAAGCAAATTCTGCATGTTCGGCATTGTTATCATCATAGATTCATGGTAGCCGGGACTACGAAAAAGTAGAAAAATTACCGTGTCGGACCGGTTCCTGCCCACCTCTGAAGATGAAGTTAAAGTGTATTACAATTAATAAAAACATATTTTAATATTATTTTTATATGTTCTGCAATCAGGGAATTCATTTCCTTTCATTTCCACACGTTTTCAAAAAAGTCCATATACTTCATGGAAAATTTCGGAAAAAGGGATACCCCCAAGATTGTCGAATGTTTAGTTATACCCTATACCCCATACCTCATACCTCATACTCCATACCTCATACCCCATACACCATACCATATTGCCCATACATACCCCATATCCCATACCCCATACCCCCATACCCCCATACCCCATACACTATACCCTATCCCCCATACCCCATACCCCATACCCCATACCCCACACCCCATACTCCAAACTTCATACCCCATACCACATACCACATACCCCATACCCCATACCCCATACCCCATACCACATACATACCCCATACCCCATACCCCATACCCCATACCCCATACATACCCCATACCCCATACCTCATACCTCATACATACCCCATACCCCATACCACATACCCCATACCCCATACCCCATACCCCATAGCCCATACCCCATAGCCCATACCCCATACCCCATACCCCATACATACCCCATACCCCATACCCCATACCCCATACCTCATGATCATACCCCATACATACCCCATACCTCATACCTCATACCCCATACCCCATACCTCATACACCATACCGGTACCTTCCATACCCTCCATACCCCATACCCCATACCCCATACCCATACCCGTATAGCCCATACCCCATACCCCATACCCCATACGATATGAAAATTCTCTAAGTCCCTTCCCATGGGGGGGGGGGGGTATGGCCCATACCCCCCTTTTTGGGGGGGTATGGGGGGTATGGCCCCATACCGGTATCATACCGGTATCATACCGGTATCATACCGGTATGGGGGGGGGGGGGGTATGGGTTTGGCTGTGTTGACAACAAGCCCGAAGAACCCCCACTCAACGACCTGGCCCGCGACGCCTGCTTACCAGACGCGACTTAGAGTGCACCCCCTGTTCGCTAGCCAACAACGCAACCACCAGCCCTCTCTCCCTGGCGTGATCTAAGACTTCCAATTGCAGAGCTAATCCGGATGATGCCTCCCTCTTTCTCTCTCTCTCTCTCCCTGTTTCTCTCTCTCTCTCTCTCTCTCTCTCTCTCTCTCTCTCTCCTCCCTCCCCTCTTTCCCAGGGGAAAGCTCACCCGGAGATAGATCCCATGGACCCTACCGACAAGGGGGTAAAGCCTTCAGACCTCCACGTAGACACGGATGATTCCAGTAGGACAGGAAAGAGGAAAACAAACTCCAAAAGCTCACTTACGACACCAGCACTACACATATCTCATCACCCCTGCATGCACCAAGCCCGAAGAATCCCCACTCAACGACCTGGCCCGCGACGCCCGCTTACCAGACGCGACTTAGAGTGCACCCCCTGTTCGCCAGCCAACAACGCAACCACCAGCCCTCTCTCCCTCGGCAACGACCACTTGTCAAGCCACCTAATCCATACATTTTGCCCACACCTAGCAACACCGTTGCTAGGCAGGATCTCGTCATCTTCAGACACGGAGCACCACTCCGGCTTGGAGTCGACAGGGATCCTGATACACCTAGGAACACTGATATGGGACAGGACCTCGCCTTCTTCAAACACGGAGCACCACTTCGGTTTTGAGTAGACAGTGGACCTGTACAGATCAATCGGTTGCATGACAATGAGCGAACAGGACGCGACAAGGGAAACTTCCACACCCCCAAACAACTATCCTGGCCCCACCGCAAACAACAGCAAGCTTGCTCCCTGGCTGCTGGAAAACACTGCCTAACTGGGGCAAGACATGCTTCGCTAACAGCGTCATCCAGTATATTACTCCATTAATCTCCTGAATGCAAAAATCAATCCCAACGGGTCCCTGGCGTGATCTAAGACTTTCAATTGCAGAGCTAATCCAGATGATGCAACACGCCCCGAATCTCACAACCCACCAGGGCTCAGACACGATCCGCCGACTGGCTGAAGTTCTAGCCACAATAGGAGAATCGATGCACAGTATGATGAAAGGCAAAATACACCAACAATGCTGAACACATAGACCCGGGATGCACCCACTCGCTAAAGACGCACCACACACCCAACCAGGGTACGCCCATGAATAATTCCTCACACACATTCTATCCCAACGACAAGGAAAACACCATTACCAAATACCTAGGACAAGTGTTACAAGTGCCCACACACAGGCAGGGATTCGCCCTTACCTACATACCCATACACAAGTTAATACGATCTAATCAAACTAGCATAACACCAGAGACTCAGAAACTAGCTAAGGACGGGACGGAAGCGGATCCCAAGAACGGACCTAATGGAACCAGAAGGAACTCAAGAACAAGACGCCTGAAATAACAATCTGCATCTCGAACAGAAACAAATTGGCACACTTCACACTGGAATAACATGATATCCTCTGAGGTGAGGGAATCCAAGGATCCACCGGGCACGCCCCCCCCCCTCTCTTTTCTTTTCTCTTTTCTCTCTCTCTCTCTCTCTCTCTCTCTCTTCTTTCTCTCTCTCTCTCTCTCTCTCTCTCTCTCTCTCTCTCTCTCCCCTCCCAGGGGAAAGCTCACCCGGAGATAGATCACATGGACCCTACCGACAAGGGGGCAACAAGCCCGAAGAATCCCCACTCAACGACCTGGCCCGCGACTACCAGACGCGACTTAGAGTGCACCCCCTGTTCGCCAGCCAACAACGCAACCACCAGCCCTCTCTCCCTCGGCAACGACCACTTGTCAAGCCACCTAATCCATACATTTTGCCCACACCTAGCAACACCGTTGCTAGGCAGGATCTCGTCATCTTCAGACACGGAGCACCACTCCGGCTTGGAGTCGACAGGGATCCTGATACACCTAGGAACACTGATATGGGACAGGACCTCGCCTTCTTCAAACACGGAGCACCACTTCGGTTTTGAGTAGACAGTGGACCTGTACAGATCAATCGGTTGCATGACAATGAGCGAACAGGACGCGACAAGGGAAACTTCCACACCCCCAAACAACTATCCTGGCCCCACCGCAAACAACAGCAAGCTTGCTCCATGGCTGCTGGAAAACACTGCCTAACTGGGGCAAGACATGCTTCGCTAACAGCGTCATCCAGTATATTACTCCATTAACCTCCTGAATGCAAAAATCAATCCCAACGGGTCCCTGGCGTGATCTAAGACTTTCAATTGCAGAGCTAATCCGGATGATGCAACACGCCCCGAATCTCACAACCCACCAGGACTCAGACACGATCCGCCGACTGGCTGAAGTTCTAGCCACAATAGGAGAATCGATGCACAGTATGATGAAAGGCAAAATACACCAACAATGCTGAACACATAGACCCGGGATGCACCCACTCGCTAAAGACGCACCACACACCCAACCAGGGTGCGACCATGAATGATTCCTCACACACATTCTATCCCAACGACAAGGAAAACACCATTACCAAATACCTAGGACAAGTGTTACAAGTGCCCACACACAGGCAGGGATTCGCCCTTACCTACATACCCATACACAAGTTAATACGATCTAATCAAACTAGCATAACACCAGAGACTCAGAAACTAGCTAAGGACGGGACGGAAGCGGATCCCAAGAACGGACCTAATGGAACCAGAAGGAACTCAAGAACAAGACGCCTGAAATAACAATCTGCATCTCGAACAGAAACAAATTGGCACACTTCACACTGGAATAACATGATATCCTCTGAGGTGAGGGAATCCAAGGATCCACCGGGCACGCCCCCCCCCCCTCTCTTTTCTTTTCTCTTTTCTCTCTCTCTCTCTTCTTTCTCTTTCTCTCTCTCTCTCTCTCTCTCTCTCCCCTCCCAGGGGAAAGCTCACCCGGAGATAGATCACATGGACCCTACCGACAAGGGGGCAACAAGCCCGAAGAATCCCCACTCAACGACCTGGCCCGCGACGCCCGCTTACCAGACGCGACTTAGAGTGCACCCCCTGTTCGCCAGCCAACAACGCAACCACCAGCCCTCTCTCCCTCGGCAACGACCACTTGTCAAGCCACCTAATCCATACATTTTGCCCACACCTAGCAACACCGTTGCTAGGCAGGATCTCGTCATCTTCAGACACGGAGCACCACTCCGGCTTGGAGTCGACAGGGATCCTGATACACCTAGGAACACTGATATGGGACAGGACCTCGCCTTCTTCAAACACGGAGCACCACTTCGGTTTTGAGTAGACAGTGGACCTGTACAGATCAATCGGTTGCATGACAATGAGCGAACAGGACGCGACAAGGGAAACTTCCACACCCCCAAACAACTATCCTGGCCCCACCGCAAACAACAGCAAGCTTGCTCCCTGGCTGCTGGAAAACACTGCCTAACTGGGGCAAGACATGCTTCGCTAACAGCGTCATCCAGTAATCTCCTGAATGCAAAAATCAATCCCAACGGGCCCCTGGCGTGATCTCCCAATTGCAGAGCTAATCCAGATGATGCAACACGCCCCGGATCTCACAACCCACCAGGACTCAGACACGATCCGCCGACTGGCTGAAGTTCTAGCCACAATAGGAGAATCGATGCCTAGTATGATGACAGGCAAAATACACCAACAATGCCGAACACATAGACCCGGGATGCACCCACTCGCTAAAGACGCACCGCACACCCAACCAGGGTGCGACCATGAAATCCTCACACACATTCTATCCCAACGACAAGGAAAACACCATTACCAAACGCCTAGGACAAGTGTTACAAGTGCCCACACACAGGCAGGGATTCGCCCTTACCTACATACCCATACACAAGTTAATACGATCTAATCAAATTAGCATAACACTGGAGACTCAGGAACTAGCTAAGGACGGGACGGAAGCGGATCCCAAGAATGGACCTAATGGAACCAGAAGGAACTCAAGAACAAGACGCCTGAAACAACAACCAGACCCCGAAGTAGTTCAAGATGAAGCCAATGGCCCCGGAGGAGCTAAGGATGGAGATAATGAATAGAACACAAAAAGACCCAGAAGGAGCTAAAGACGGAACGTACACAGCCGGATTTCCTAAACATTATATTTCTGCAGTTAAAATCCCCCTACTAGACCCAGAAAGGAACGCAACTAGACCCAGAAAGGAACCCAAAAGAACACACTAAGCAATAATCAGACCCAGAAAGGATTTCCAGAGGAAGCCAATGATCCCGGAGGAGCCCAAGATGGAGATAATGAATAGGACCAAGAAGGACCCAGAAGGAGATAAAGACGGAACATTCAGAACCAGACCACCTAAACGCTGTATCTCTGCAAATATCATTCCCCGACTGACATGGAAACCCCATGCAGAAGGTCGTCAACATGTGTGCGGCCTGTCGTGCTCAACCAAGTGTCATTCCCTTGTGTGACGGGTCGGTCTTCGGATTCGCATCCTCTCGCCTTGGGGTTATGCGTAGGTTTGGAGCCCACACGCGGGGACGGGTGAGGGCTGATAACCCTTACTGACATTCGAATACTTCAAAATACCCCCCCCCCCCAACGGATAATTTATTAATTAATAATAGTATTTAGTCATACCGGCCCACCCCAATGACAATTACCTATTTTTACCTATACCACTCTAAGTGTAACGGTGAATTTAATGCTTTGGCGGTCTGGGGTTGTGGTGTTTAGTGACGTGTCATTATTCAAATATCTAAGTAAAAGTAAAATACGAACCCTCTCGTCCAATGGGTTATGAGCCTTGGCAGCGCTAAGTGACTCTGGCACTGGCAAGCAAGGAAGGAAGAAGACCATCGCCGACCTGGGAGGCGACTGTCAGTGAAAGTCAAAAGGGTTGGTGCCATTCTAAAAATTGGCACACAAACAGGGAAGCTTTCGCACTGAGACCCTTTGGCTCAGTGTTTGAACGCATGGTACCTGTCCCCCCTTTTGGTTAGGTGACCTGCGTTGGGGGGGAAAGAGGACAGCACTCCAGTGGGACTGCTACAACTGCTACATTGTTACAAAGGAAAACAGACAGTAAGACCTCAATGAGTTTTAGTACTCTAAGAGGCACAGACAAAAGACAAAGTCAGCATGACGGCCAAAGGACAGTACGACGGGAGAACCCCGTTCAAGGCATTTCAACGTGAAATAGTTCTAGCCCTCGGGGCAAAAGGACTCAAGGGGACACTAAAGACCCCTCAAGAACACATTAGGTTAGTTCATGAGAGTAATGTGAGTGCTCTGCATAGTAAAGGAAAGAAAGTCCCCAACTACATGTGGAGGTGGGGAGAGAGAGCAGGAAAGCAACCAGCAAGAGGGAGAGGAGAGATAGGGTTGAGAGAGGAGGAAGAGGAAGCTGAGTTAGACTCAGAGTCAGAGACAGACAAGGAAAACCTTACCTCTTATTTCACTGAGAAAGAAAGGCAGCCTACCTTAGGGGGAGATAGTGGTAAGAGGGAGCAAAAGAGAGAAGAAGAGCAGGTGGAGGAGAGGGGGAGAGTGAGTAGTCAGCCTTCACCTATTTATTCCACACCAACAACGACAACAATCAAGACGAAGAGCAAGGAGCAAGTAGAGGAAAAAGAGAAGGAAGATAGAATGATAGTAGCATATGAGGAGAGTTTGGAGCATGAGATGAAAAGACAGAGAGAGGAAGCTTTTTCGTTTGTGTTTGATAAGCTAGCAGGTAAAGCCAAGAGGAGTGTGGCAGATTTGGTGAGAGACACCTCACCAGACTTTGGTCAGAACTTGCACACTATGTGGGCAAGACTAACCAAAAGGTTTGGTAGGGTGAGTGAGGAAGATGTGCAAGATAAAATAAATACGATGAATGCATGGAAATTTGATGAGGGGTGTGATTTTGCGCCGCAGTTTGATGCGTTTGTTGCGTTAGATGAAGAGCTAAAGGCAGTAGGCCATAAACCACCCCACAGAACAATGGAAACAATAATCACTAATGCCTTGCAAAACCCTGAGTATGCATCAGAGGGGGTGCGAAAGGATTGGGGAGGATGGATGAGCACGCTGAAGATGAATAAGAAGCAGCATGCATGGTCTTTTGAGGAATGGTGGGAGGAGTTGGAAGAAAGAGCATTGGAGATAGATAGGAACAAAGAGAGAGAGAAGAAGATGAAGAAAGAAATAGCACACGCAGGGAAAGATGCCAACAACAGAGAGGAAGGGCAGAGAGGTGTGTGTTTTGGGTTTCAAAGAGAGAGTGGATGCAAGTGGGGGGATGAGTGTCGTTTTGCTCATACAGAGGGGTCAGTCACTATGCGTAGTGTGCCTGAGGTGTGCTACCTGTTTGAACAGTCAGGCAGCTGTGATAGATCTAACTGTAGGTTTAAACACACCACCAATAATAAGAAAGGGGGAGGGAAAGGCCGCCTGTCTGGATCTCTTTCGTATCTGCTGTTGCTGCTGCTGTTGTTGTTGTGGTTGCTGCTGCTGCTGCTTAATAGTTCTTTTGCAGCCGCCGCTCGCTAAGTTGATGATATTTAAATCATAGACTAAGTATCAACCCTGTATTGAGACAACTTGAAAGCTATTTTCCTTTCCTTTCATTTCTTTCCTTTCTTTACTTTCTTGTCTCTTTTTTGCTTCGTTTTGCCTTTCTTTTCCTCAAGGAAGAAGAAGAAGAAGAAGAAGAAGAAGAAGAAGAAGAAGAAGAAGAAGAAGAAGAAGAAGAAGAAGAAGAAGAGGAGGAGGAGGAGGAGGAGGAGGAGGCGGAGGAGGAGGAAGAAGAAGAAGAAGAAGAAGAAGAAGAAGAAGAAGAAGAAGAAGAAGAA
>WBZZ01002860.1:50000-64503 GCA_019918135.1 Paulinella micropora
CAAAGCAGCCTCCATGTTGTCGCTTAGAGCTGAACAAAACTCGGCCGGTTTCGGCCACCAAAAAGCGTCATTTCACAAATAACCATATCAGACAGAGTGGGCCGGTAGTGACAATCAATTGAGTTCACTTGCAGAGTTTCTCTGCGCAAATAAAGAAGCGGGAACTATTGTTCCCGCTCGAAAATTTGAAGATTAAAACAAGATCATGTCCCCCTCAGATTTGCATTTTTTGCTTTATACAAAAGTGCTTTTAGTTTGGGTTTTAGGAAAGGCAAGAAATCCATGTCAAGCGAGAAACCCAAGCGAGTCAAGAAGCCTTCAGCAAAGAAGAGACGCGCCGAGGAAGATGCTAGCGACGACGACCACAACTACCAAGGAGGAGGAGACCACAGCGCTGCTGGAGGCAGTGCGAGTGTGTCTGGCAGCTCTGTATCTACGACCAGCCCTACCGCATCGACAGGCGCCGGCGCCAGCAATGACCAACCTCTCGGAAGCGCAGCCAACAGCAGCAGCAGCAGCACTGGTAACACTCACTCACCGTCACCAGCATCATCATCATCGTCATTCATCGGCGGGGCTGTGGCACCGACATTAAAACAACAACAAGACGCACTACGAGCAGCGGGCCTGGGCAGTCTCGGGGGCCACATCAACACTTCTCAATCGAATACCCCGAAGGCACTCCCACTTACGAGCGACGACTTGGGAAAGGTGGTGCGGCTACTGCAGGCAGGGATCAACTCTACCTTCTTCGACCAGACCAATCGGCTATCCGAGCAAATCAACGCTATGATCCACCAAGCGAAGCAAGAGACGTGGCAACGTGACGCCAAGCTCATCGAGAAGCCCGTGCACCGATGTTACTTCCAAGGTGGGAAGATCATCATGGCGGTACTGGAGAGTAATGTGTACAAGAGTGAGCAAGAGCGGCTGACGGATGCAAGCGCACTGGCTACCGCACTTGCTACCCTGGCAATGGACATGGGTGGGCCGACGCCTCTCTCCGCGGAAGACGCAGAGCAAAAGTTCCTGCAGGCAGCAAAGCGGCTGCGGATCGCGGAGGTCATCGCCGCCTACTGCGAACCTATCAGGGCACACACTTAGAAGAGCGCCGCGCACCCCTACGGCAGCCAAGGTAAGGGGTTGTGCCGCATATGCCACTCTCCGCAACACTGGGCCAAGGACTGCCCACAGCGAGGCAATGCTAACGGCGCTGCTACCGGCAACACCGCAACACACCAGAGCACTGCGACGGTACCAACGCTGGCGTGGCAAGGCGTCACTGGCTACACAGTCCCACCAACTGGGCCGCAGCCGCCAATTCAATACGCGATCCCGCCACATCAACCACAAAACCCGACAGGGTACATAACCATCAGCCCAACAGTGCCCCCACCGTACATACCATCTAGTGCTCGCACACATGTATCCTGCACCCATTGTTACAAGCGGGCACACCGCAGAAAGCTGTTGGACCCTGAACCCACATCAACGCCCTCAGCGCACTACCAACTGAACACTTAATCACAACTCACGAACACACATACGTCTTGCACATCTGCACTAGCGATACTTGCAAACGTCGTCTAGTTTGAGTCACATGCAGCCGCAACAGAAAACAGTACATATGCATTGAATATATGTTACTCTTACTCTTCTTTATGTGTATTTCGAAATCTATTATACAGTCGGACTCGCACTGCAACACGCCACCTGTTTAAATATGACTAGTCAAACAACGACTGCAACACGCAGGAAAGTAATGTAAAAGTGCAACGAACAAGCCAAAGTTTAATACTGCATTACCACCGCTTTCCCAAACACCAACTCAGTCATTTTTTAGTATTAAAATCATTGTCTCTTACTGTGACTGGCAGACACTCACGCCCAAAACTGGTCTGCAAGATCTCAGATTTTCTACCGAAAACTGAGCCGAAATCAAAAACATTCAAAGACTATGCGGTGATCATGCAGTGCGTTTGGTGCAAAAAGACCTGACATTTAGCATACTTCTGTCCGTCGCGACAAACGATACCACATGAGGAAATCCCATATGTCACTGAACTACTACGATCACCTACAATTGACGTCCAAAGCTATGCATCTTTCACTTTGAAGCAAGCACATGAACTGCTCAAGACCTTGGGTGAAAATTTTAACAGTGGCAACCCATGTGCTGACTCCACGGACCCTGCACACGCTATCAAGGCAAAGCTCTGATACTAGAAAGCGCTTGGGACCGACCCCGTTGTACTGTCGTTGCTAGCGTATGTATGGGGTCGAGCTGACATTCGAACGCACGCCGCCTGCCACAGATTTTGTAAATCATCCATCATATTTTGAGCACCTGGCATTTGTCAACGAACAAATCAACGATATGGTCGCGCGGGGGGACGCAGTGGAAGTAAACGAAGATGACTGCATCATGATTGAACCACTACAAGTGCTCGCGGACCCGGCAGGGATTAAGAAAACAAGCTCTGCACCGACAAACGTTTCAGTAACTCGTTCCAAGCAAAAGGTCCATTCACCATGAAGACTTTAGAAAAGGACATACAAATGATACTGGACGGAGACGCGGGCACAAAGCTGTTCGTGGTGGACCTCAAGCGGGCTTTCTACTCAATTCCCCTTTCAAGACAAAGCAGACCTTACTCGTCGTTCCGACACAACTGCAAGACGTACCAGAACACCACACTACTCTACTGCTTCTGCACAGCGCCATTCTGGTTTGGAAAGACGATGCGCGCGGTGGTGCGACTGCTACGAGCCTTGAACGTACCTTGCATGCAATACGCTGACGACTTCCTGTTCGCAATCAAACTAGCCAGGACTCACGACTGCATACAGGCGTTCGTGAAGGCACTCTTCCGCCTTAAGCCTCCCCCTCTCTGAGAAGACGTGTTGAGAGCTTGCAGATGAAGTCCAATACTTGGGCTACATCATCAACAGCAAAGAAAGCTGGATCGGGGTACCGGAGGAAAAAAGGTTGAAGCTACTGCGCTCAATCCTCCAGCTACTAAGCGACGTTCACTCGGCTCACGGAGCGTCAGTCAAACAGCTACACTCGACTGCTGCTTCGATCATCGCGTTGAAACCAGCGCTTCAGAACGCAATGCTGTTCACGCGAGTCACGCTGGCAACAGTCGTGCACTGCAAGAGGATCGAACGGGATACCATTTGCACCTCAACAGGGTCGGAGCTCAGTGAAGAACTCCAATACTGGCTCCACATTTTGCGACACCCACTGAAATGCAAACGAGCTATCTTCCGGGCATGGACGTCGAGCTGAGGCTCGACGCGGGGCAATTTGCAGTAGGTGGTCACGTACTAAATATGGACGTGACTATACCATTGCCCACCGAACTCATCGGCACCTCTTCCACCCACAGAGAGCTCTGGGCAGCCACAGTGGTCCCACTACACTTCAGACACATTTTGAGTAATCGCAACATCATGCTAACAGTCTTTGATTCAGCCAACGCTGTAATAGACTTACAGAAAGGCTGCTCACGAAAATGCCCACACCTCACGCAGTTATGCAAAATAATTGACGATGTATACACGCAGCGGCTCAACATCAAAAACAAACTCTGGGGATGGGTGGAACGCTCACGTAACACAAGGGCAGACGCGAACTCAAAGGCACTGACTGCCGGCTTGACTAGCTTGACTGTCCACCCGGATATCATAGAGGCAATCACCTACCGATGGCACATAACGATCAGAGACGTGTGGGCACCGAACTTCTGGCAGATAGGACAGTCAATTCTTCTCGCACTGAAAGAACGCAAGCGAGTTGCGTTTGTGATACCCAAATGGCAGGGAAGACCTTGGTGGCCACAAGTGCTTGAACACGCGAGGGATTCATTCCCATTACCACCCGCTGCGTACACGCTAGCACCAACATGGCCCACACACCCGCTACATATACATAGACCTCAGTGGCACATGCTTGCAGTCTTATTTGATTTTGCTAATTAAATTTTTTTCTTACTACAGGCCACGTCGTACTTAACGACCTTGACATAGCAATATGGGCAAGCCAATGCAAGAAAAGACAGTCAACGATGGACGCATATGCATCCTCACGCAAGCAATCATCAATTGGTGTATCGCACACAACCCAATATGCTTTCCTGCCACAGCAGAGATTGTCGCTCACTACTTGAGACACATGTGCGAAAGCGGCTATGCAGAGAGTACAATCAAAGGGCACTTCGCCGCTATTAAGGCGCAGTACGCACTAATTCCCTACTGCGACCCCACCGATAGCCCATTGGTGCAAATGGCAAAGGAAAGAGCAGTGGCAGAAGCCCCGCATGTAGGCATCACCCCCGGATAGCCGGTAAAAAGTACCTTTTCCTGGTGACAGGTGCACCAGCTTGTTTTTCAGTATTATTTGTCCGGATTGGACCTGATGCCATTTTATTCCTGGTCTGTTGCCGTTTTCCTTTTTGGCTTCACTGAGCTAATATAACGAGACATCATTCTCATCTTTTGAGGACTGTGTTTGGTTGTATTACCGACTTTTTACGAGCTATCGTTGGGGGCATTACATTTGGAGTCCACATCACTAGGGTAATTTCTTTCTGCTTTGCCACACAGGCAACAGAGTGAATTTTCACTGACCTGTCTCACACGGGGACGTCAGACGAAAACAAATACTCCAACACAGCTCCCTCATAACTCTTTCACAAAACAAATAATTTGATTGGTCTCAAGCAGGTGTCTCGTACCCTCTAGCCCAATCAGTATCTGTGTGCTCACAAGGAGACATCAGATACAAACTCTCTGTCGTTCTTGCTGTTCTCACACAGAGACCAAGAAGAAGGAGGTGGACAGAAGAGTGAAGGAACACACACAAAACACAAACAAGCATAGGGACAGGAGCACAACACTTTACCCTTCTAGTTTGTGCATTTATCTGCATTATCTCACACATACGTCAGAGTATTTTTGCAAATCTCTGATCGTTTTCTAAAGGTAGGTCTGAGAACCTATCCGACCGACTGTCGACTTCTCAAGGAGAGCTTTTCTAGCTTCTCTATTACTATCTGTGTGTAGGTCCAAGTGCCTCATACTAGATACAATATAGAAAAGAAGGAGGAGAAAGTAATCTGAGTAAGGAGAACAAGAAATCGGAGAAAGTCTCAAAGACTATTTTTCTCAAACAAAAACAAACATACAAACAGTGTTTCATAGAGGACAGGGAATCTTATCCTACCCTCTCTATTAGTTTCTCTCTTCACTAGTCAATCGACTGAAGGAGGAACAGAACACAAACGAACAAAAACCAAACATAGGAGCTGACACTGTCCTCCTGTTGATCACTACTACGACATCATGTCGACAGAGACCGCCGAAGTGAGTGAATTCTCGGAGGCAGATCAAAGAAGAGAAGAAGAAGAAGCAGGAGGAGGAGGAGGAGGATTGAATGAAGGAGGAGGAGGAGGATTGAATGAAGGAGGAGGAGGAGATGAAGGAGTAGGAGGAGTAGAAGAGGGCTGGGATGATGAAGGAAGATATGGAGGAGACGAAGATGAAGGAGGATTTGAACAAGAAGAGACGGGAGGAGGAGGAGCATATGGTAATCCCTTACCACCTGCCTACACGGGAGGAGGAGGACGAAAAATGATCGACTTGATTCATAGTGATGGAGAGGAGATCACAGTGGAGGAACAACAGTGGGTGCAAGACCACTATGACCTCACTAAAGAAGAGTTTGATAACAAGATGGGGGTAGAGAAGGACACCTATGTGTGGATCCCTCAGGATCAAAGAAGAGAGAAAAGTCGTGCTAAAAAGGATGTCTATATCCTATTATCAAACACAGCACAGCTCCTCGGCAAACTGGTCTCTGATCCAGAAGAGAGAAAGAAGATACAGCATATCAAGTTTGGGGACACACACACCCACCTTGAATTACTCGATGCTATCTTTGGGGTGTACACTCAAACCCTGATTTGGGAACGTACATACGGCCCACGATGTGAGGGTTACCTCCAGTACACAAACCCAAGAGCAACGGCCAGATTCCTCGCGACTGGTCAGGAGGCAGTCGATGTAACAAAAATGAAGACCAATCTGGGTTCGAAAAACTCGAGTGGCATATTTCATTTTTTTACAATGGAAATAAAGGCCTTGGAGGAGGGGAAGGCAGAGATGGAAAAAAGCATTAAGGCAGCAGGAGAAACTCATCCTGTGATTGATGAGTTAGAGAAGACTGACAGAGTTCTGACCAAGATCAGACTGTTGATGGGTGCGTTACTGCACAAGGAGGCATGGAAGAGATGGATCCCTACCAAGGATCACTCTGTCCTTAAATCACTTAGTAACGCACCACCGGTCGCCAACAAAGCAGGTGTTGACCAATATGTGGAGAAATATAATTTTCTCAGATCTGCTTCTGAATTGGTGGCCTTTATCACTCATGCTCAAAAGCTGGTGATATCTGAGAAGAAGAAGGCGAAAGAGAATGAGGAGTTCGAGAAGACGATGAGACTGGAAAGAATGAAAGCAAAAGTGAGTGGTGCAAAGACACACCCTCCGAGATATTTGACCCCACCAGCTCCTGCCCCACCAGCCCCTGCACCCTCGGGCTCAACTACGGTGGTGGTCACAAACACGGAGAAGAAGGACAGACAGAACATCATAAATGCCTTCAAGGGGAAGAAAGGAGGAGTGGCAAGTCTCATGCTATATGCCAAGACGAGCTCAGACAAAGACTCTGATGCTTCGCTTTTGAGCAAGCTCAAAGAGATCAATGCCTGCATGAAGGCTTTTCCTTGCGACGAAACGCAGGAATACGAGGCCCTTGTTACTGTTTTTGACCAATCTCTAGTCTCGGAGGGATTTGATCTGACACAGTACAAATTTTTGAGAAAGAAGGAGGAGATTAAGAGAAACAATGCAACAGGCCTAGACGCTCAGTGTGAACTGGCGGTGGCCACACTCATTTCATATTTTCAATCTCATGGATACCAGCATCTCTGCACTGGTACTCTCATAGGATTTGAAATCTTTGAGACAGTGGCGATGAGTTTGAGGAGTGCTGTTGGCTTGGCGGCGACCCTTACGGAGGTAGTTTCCTCTTATGGGCTATTCTATGGCCGCAAGTCGATCATCCTCTATTTCTTTTCGGCGTTACACACAGTTAACCCGAGCAAGCTTACTCAGCTCATACAACAATGCTCGACGTTTAGCTCAGTGAAGTCCAAGAACTTCCTCGAGACACACGTGTTCGAAAATACGGTTCAAAGCGTTGCTCCGTCAGCACTGTTTCAAGAAGTGATGAGTGCATGCTCAAACATGGACTCGCTCACGGAGGCACATACGGCACAGGCAGGCGGTGTACCTGTTGGCGCACAAGCCACGTACACAAACAGAGTTGCCGGTTGGAAGAGACAGAGAGAGCCAGACCTGAAGACCGCATGTTGGAGGTGGTTCGCGGGCTTGCAGTGTAAGGCACAGATGGAGAACAGAGACTGCTCTTTCAATCATGATAGGCAGAACCCAACAGCAAGGGCAAATTTTCTGAGCAGGACGGAAGGCAAGGAACCGGGCCTTTTCAATATGCTTCAGATTGCCGCTGTGAACGAAGGTTGGTATGCCAATATGTGTGATGATGAGGAGTTACGAGAGGCAATCATTACCTACATGAAGAGGATGAAGGAGAAGAAGGAGGAAAGGGAGAGACAAAAGAACTTAAAGGCCTCTCAAAGAGGACGAGAAGGAGGAGCAGGAGCAGGAGGACGAGGAGGAGGAGGAGGAGGAGGAGGACGAGGACGAGGAACATGGAGAGGAGCCTCGAGGTGGCAGGGAACCCCTCAGAGAGGAAGAGGAGGAGGTCGGGGATATACCCCTTATGGAGGGAGAGCTGTTCGAGCTCCAGCCCCCCACCCAGAGGAGGAGGAGGCTCGTGGGCAAGCTCTAACCCAAATTTCGGTCGAGCTCAGGCCTACAACACTGCCTCGGAGACCGATACGTCATCCTACCCGGACACTACTCAAGGTAATCGTTTCGAGGTGGTGGAATGACTGGAGGGGGAAGAAGAGAGGAAGGAGAAGACTGTGAAGTTTAACCCTAAAGTCACAGTGCTTTCTAATGCTGTTGTGCAGACTGGGCCAACGCTTCCTCAATCTGAATACAAAGATGTGGGTACACAGAGACTGCAGCCCCAAGGTAGTCTCATACCCGTTCATACAGCACGGTTACCAATGATAACTGATGCAAATAGGAAGGCGAGACTTGCGATGGAGGCGAGGAGGCCAATGGCAGACGTATCGCCTCGGCCAAGCAAACAACCACGAACAGACTCAATGTCTACGGTCGCGGCGGGTGGCGAGCAAAAAGACAATGTGTGTACTCAAGTACCACAAGACAATGTCGCTCAAATAGTAAACGCACCAGTACCGCAGAATAATAAAAATGTTAATGAGGTGAAGCAGGAGGAGAAGAAGGAGGAGTTGAAAAACTTAGAGACAAGACTCCAAAATTTGGAACGTAAAGTTCTTGTTCTCGCAGCCAATATACACAGGCCCGATGCTCTGTGTTATACGGAACTTTATTGTGAAACATTGAAGACAATATTAAAAGTTGGTAATGATACGATGGCGAATATTAATATTGTCGGCCGTAAGTTTTTAAATCGATACCGGGACTGGGTGGACGGAAATATGAAAAAGTCAACGGGCACTCTCAAAGGAGTGAGCAGCCGGACGGATATCACGGGAATCATCACACTGACCTTTAAATTGAAATCCGCACGAGTATACCGTATGGACCTCTATGTCGTCCCCGGTTACCACGGGTCAATATTACTATCGTATGACCAATTGGCTACGATGGGGGCTGTGATTGATTGCGCCGCACGGCGAGTGATATATGGAGTAAAAAGAGGAGAAAAGAACGATATTGATCCCTTCAACGCTACTGACTCTTATGAGGCTTATGAGCTGAGTCTAGCGACGGATCACAAAAAGATGGCCATCGCACATGAGGCACTTGAGGGTACGTTCACCCCCATGTCTAAGACCGGATGAACTGTCCTGGACCGACAATTGGGAATCCCAAGTGTGCACTGTCACAGTTCCGACATGCCATTGGGACAAAAAGTCTATTGATGACTTAATCGAGAAGCGAAAGGAGGAGATTATATGTGTCGCACAAAGAAGCCCGTCGTTGGCGAGATTCGCGGAAGGAGTAGGAACAGATGTCCATATTACTAACGGATACTGTTTCCATGCGAAAGTAGGAGAAGAAAAAAGGGAGGAGTTTGTACCAAGGAGAACGGGGCGAATCCCGGATACTCCACCAGAAACTATTAAAAGTTTTATTACTGATTTCTGGGGTGACGAGCCCACGTGGCCGCGTTCACTGTCTGAAGTGAAGAAATGCTTACGGACTTTATTCGAAAATAATAAGCCGTATACTATTATCCTGCCATATAATGAGAAGGCGATATGGGCGCAGGAAATAAGGGACCGGCTTATTGATCATCCTATACCGGTACCCTCTCGCAAGCAACAGCTAGTGGTGGCTTGTCGTATGGGAACTCGTGAGCAGAGCAGTGCATACAAGCGGAAGCTCAGAGACCTCGACAAGTTGAAATTGATACCGCAAGCATTCACATGCTTTGATGGTTTTTACACCCGTAAAGCTCCTTTGCAATACGCGAGACTCATTGACATGCTGGTGGAGCTCGGTAAAGATGATGAGCCGGACACGGTCACGTATGAAAAGACGGGCCTAGATGATGTCTCGGAAGAGGACTTAGGCTTGGAGGAGGACAGAGAACCCCTCAAGCAGCATAAGCAGATGTCTGATGAAGATTTTCAAGAGGCGGCGCGGAAAATATTGGAAGAAGGAGTAGGCACGGAGAAGGAGAAGGAGCTTTTAAAAGCCAAATTAGAGGCGAACAAGGAAATTTTTGACCCTCCACATGCAGGTGGTGTCAAGCCTGAAGATTTCACTGCGGTTATTTACAAAATACCGGGTGCAGAGCCGTCACCGGCACCACGAAGGGCGAATTTGAGTATACATGAGGCGAAGATAGCGGAGGAGCTAGCAAGACAGCTGCTCAATGAGGACTTTATTGAGAGATCAACATCTCCAATAGTCTCACAACCGAGAATAGTGCCGAAGCCAGGAGGAGAATGGCGCCTGACAGTTAACTATGCTCGTGTTAACAAGGTGCTGGAGGAAGAGAGAAATCCTCTCCCGACATTAGAAGAAGGAAGGAGAGTACTGCGGAATGCAAAATTCTATTCGGTCATTGACCTTAAGAATGGCTTCTGGCAGATACCACTGGAGGAAAAGTCCAGATGGCTGACGGCGTTTGTGGTGGGTATGGAAATATATCAATGGAAAGTGCTTCCGATGGGCCTCAAGCAAGCCCCAGGACTTTTCCAGAAGGCGATGCAGAAGATGTTGAGCAGTCAGTACGATGATTTGTCTGACGGATGGCTTTATGAGAAGGCGGGGACAGAAGGCGGGAGAATATGCATTTTGCTATATCGATGACATTATCGTATACTCTAACACAATGGAGGAGCATATCGATCATTTGTCCGATATATTCAGGCGCATCGGAGCTTTTGGCCTGAAGTGCAATCTAAAGAAGTGTCAACTTGCCAAGACGAGTGTGACATACTTAGGGTACGAGATCTCCCATAATCGAGTCTCGATATCCAAAGAGAAGAGGGAGGAGATTATGAATCGACCGATACCGAAGAACCGCACTGAATTGCACTCATTCCTTGCGATGGCGCAATACTATAGCCAGTTTATACCCGATTGGGGTGCAACACGGGCTAAGTGGAGAAAATGATAGATTTTGGAGACTTTGAGAAGTGGGACGAAGAGGCTTTGCAAGCGTTTCATGCGCTCAAAGATCTCATTTACAAAGACCCGAAAGACGGAGGACTGGTGTTAACGATGCCCGACTTTACGAAACAATTCGTAGTCGATACAGACGCATCTAAGTTTGCGATTGGGGCTGTATTACAACAAGAGGATGAGGAGAAGAAATTACGCCCAATCATGTTTATTAGTAGGAAGTTGTGTGCGGCGGAGAGAAACTATTGCACAAGGCAAAGAGAGGCGTTGGCGGTAGTATGGGCCCTCAAGAGGCTCAGAGAGTATTTGTGGGGAGGACCTCAATTTACTGTCAGAACTGATCATCATAACCTGTTATGGTTGATGAATCATGAACAGACGGGACGGCTGGCGCGGTGGCAAGCGTTCTTGTCTTGTTTCGATTTTACAATGGTCCATCTACCGGGAAAGCGAAATGTGGTCGCTGATAGCCTCTCTAGGCTAGAGTTTAACTCAGAAGTATCGGCGTTGGTGTCCACGGTGGAGATGGAAGACTTGTCCACTGACAAGGTGTATGAGGTCAGCCACATTGAGGCGATGGAGATGGCGAGTGGAGTCCGATATGACCGCACAGGTCTACGGTACAGTCCACAAGGCCCGGATCACGGGATATGTTGTGAGCTACATACCCAGGAGGACGCTGAGTGGTCCTATGAGGTATATGAGAATGCGAAGGCGAACATAAGAGAGGAAGAGGAGACGCAGGAAGTTTATGCGGAGCCTCCTCAAGAGCGGAGAAGTGACCTAGACGATGACCCGGAAAGAATCGGGGTACGGCTAGAAGATGGTACTATCCATATAGCCTCGCCTACCGCATGGAGGCAACAACAGGCTCAAGATCCGGAGTTTAAAGAACTGATACAGTTATATCAGAACCCGGATGAGCTACGGATGACGAAAGCGATCAAAGATCAGATGAAGGAGATGGGATGGAGAGATGGTCTACTGTGGTACAAGGGCCTTCACGGTCGCTATGCGTCACAGCCGGACAAATGGACCCTTTGGGTACCGGAGAGTCTGAGACGATTTATATTTGTCGCAGCCCACAATTGCCCACTTTTGGCGCATCCGGGTCGACAACGAACTCACATGTTCGTAGCGAGGCGATTCTGGTGGAAGAAGATGAAGGAGGAGATAGATCAGGCGGTGGATGCATGCATCCCGTGCAAGATAAACAAAACACCACTGAAGGCAAATTTCGGCCTGATTGGCGAATTTCCTCTTCATGCGGGGATGTTTGAGTTTATACACATTGATCATGTGGGACCTTTCCCAGAATCGAAGGATGGTTACAAATACCTCCTTACGGCTATTGACAGAGCCACCAACTATGTGTGGATCATCCCTGTCAAAGACGTTACCGGCAAGACGACGGCCGAGGCGCTGATCGATAGGATCATCTCACAGATCGGAGTACCAAGAAAGATATGTTCTGATCGAGGCTCGGACTTTAATAACGAGGTCATCGACAAACTATCTAAGTATTACGGGATGAAATGGCAATATGTTACTGCCTATAACCCGCGAGCAAATGGGAAAATCGAGCGGGTACACAGACCCCTCAAAGCCTCGCTAAAGATGTATTGCACGAAGAAGGAGAATCAAAGAGCATGGGTCGAGGCAGCACCATCATTTGCGTTTGCAATGAACTGTCTACCCTCTACGGCGTTAGGAGGCTCGAAGAGCTCAATCTCGCCATATCAGTTAGTATATGGGCGTGAGCCTGATATCCCGACTTCGCTCCTTCACCCAAAAGACACTTGGGCGGATGCGGATGAGTTGTTTGGGATGAGACTTAGAGTGAAGATGGAGGCGGAACAAATAGTCAGGGCGCATAGAGAGGCGGAGCGCCGAAAGACTGATGCTGAAGGGGTGCGACAAGCGCACTTGGATCAGATCAAGTTCCAGGTCGGGGATATTGTACTATTGTACCATCCTCAAGTCCCGAAGGGAGTCAGCTCTAAGCTGTTCACTCACTGGAAAGGACCTTATCAGATTATGGAACAGACGGGACCTCTGAATTACAAGATCAGGGGTAGAGGGAAGGTGCAAATTGTGAATGTAAGAAGGCTGATTAAGTATGATCCCTTCTTACTGGAAGATGAATCCGTTGAGGAGGCGTTAAAACGGATGAAGGATGATTTCAAAGAGGTGCCGCCCATCCACAAGGAGGCTGGCATAGACCAAGACGATGCTTATCGGGCACCGATAGCTGAGAAGGAGGAGAGTGAGGTGGACAGCAAGGAGAAGACTGACCGCATAAGCGCGGTGGGGACTCAGTCCAAGTCTCCGCGAGAGCATAGCGGAAAGAAGGAGAAGATCACAGAGGCGCAGCTAAGGAGAGCGCGGAATGATCTTATCAACGACCAACCGAGGAAGGCGATGAGGTCGATGAGATCAAAGGACGTCCACCAGGAGGAGGAGGGGACGGACACTGACCCAAACGCGGGCAACGTTGAGATTGTCCATGAGCGATGGAAGGAAGGCGATGCGATAGCAACCATCGCATGGGTGAAAAATGTTTTCTATCTGATGAGACCAGCGGAACAACATGTCGCTGATGACACTCTCTCAGACTTATACTTGATGCGGGTCGTGGCGGTCCCACGACAGATGCGTGTCACACGGACACTCAAAATATCATCAGCCGCAAAGATAGTACAACCGATACTCCAGTTCTGGAGAAGTATGGACCCGGTTGAGGATCCAAAGGCAAGACATTATCTGCCAGTATATAAAGACGCAAAAAGTCTCGAGACATGGGATGATACAATTACTCCCAGAGACAAGGATTACACTGCGTGGACCATTCAGACACTGCCAAGAGGAGTGCTTGATGTCCCTTTTGAATTATCGTTGGGCGGAATCCCTAATAAGATCTGGGACATTCTCGAACAGTCAAAGTTCGATCTGACTTTTGTTGGTGGTCCTCCACCAGGCAAAGAAATCCGCGCCAGACGACGAAGGCAGTGACAAAGAAACTATTTTTCTTTATGCGTCTCAAATAAACTGATTGATTGCCCACGGCGTATCATGATTTGATCATGCATCATCAGTTATCAATATGAATATTAAAAAGACTCAGTGATATAACTTGGCATTCGATCGCAACATACGAGTGCGAAAGGTCGATCGACGATGATACTACACCGTATACGGGGATCGCTAGTGTATTGAGCGATGGTGTTCCCGGGTATGACCCTTTCCAAGTCCTGGGATGATGTTCTCGAAAATGAAATGTTCTCTGAAACTTTCATTAAATTATTTTTTACGATAGATTATATACTGTCGTACCTGAGCACGGTCAATCTCTACTTGTGTCGGTATATCGCAGGGTCGGGTACATACACCTCGACTTCGGATATAGCTATTAGGACTGGCCCCCTAATACTATATCATAGGATATCCGCCTTATACAAGGGTATGTCATTAAAAAAGACAATGTACTTACGATCTCCCTGTGAATAATAATAATAATAATAATAATAATAATAATAATAATAATAATAATAAGAAGAAGGAAGATCAAAGGGGAATCGTACTACAGCACCACGTTGCTTGTATTTTTTTATTAATAGTACGTTTGTTCTTGACATACTGCCGAAAAAAAAAAATTGAGGGAAGG
>WBZZ01002861.1:0-12500 GCA_019918135.1 Paulinella micropora
AGAGGAATAGACACATTGATAACGGGAGTAGCGGTGTTATCAGCTCCACCTTCAAAATACTTAGCCTCTTCATAAGCAACATTAACAACAGAGGCAGCACCTGTTCCTGCAGCAACAAGCAAATCATTATGACGGCGGGGTGTGATAGGTGGTTGTGCTGCGAAATTTTGAACGCTTGACCCCAATGTTCGCACCATTTCGGTTTTGCGAGTGATAATATGGGCGGATTCATCAGCAGCACTAGTATCACCAATACCAGTGAAAGCAGTCGCACCATCGTCGAGGAAGCTAGCATAGCCAGCATCTGTCATAGCCTTTCTATCAGCAGGCGAGGCTTGTGTATCATTGGGCACATTACACTTTTGAAGCATAGCACCATAACCAGACCCAGCCCCGTGGTTTTCCAAAACCATAAATCCATCATAGGAAATCTCAGGTTTCCAAATCATCTTAGTGTAATTTCCCACGTGTTGAAGATTACACAGATACTGTCCGCTTCGGCTTCGTAGTTCAATCGTCTCAATCATCGGCAGGCAGTCCATTGGAATTCGGTTATACCTTCCACCATCACCACCCGCATTTGGTGTGTAGGTAAATCGCAAAACAGACCTCGCAAAGGTCAAAGGACGAGTAGGAATTTCAAAAGTTGATTCAATTCCTCCCACGGCGGTAATTGGAATTGTAGCAAGACTTTCGCGGGCAGTAAGTTTATTAAGCGAATACTTACCGCGAATAAGCTCGCTCTGGCTGTGTGTAAGTTCTCCTCCATATTGGACAGGCATTTTTTCTTTTTTGCTTTTTCAAAAGGTTCTATATCTTATAGATAAAAAATAATTAATTATAATATTAACGGTTTTTCAACAAATTAAAAAATTAATTAAATAAATCAAAATAATTCGTCTCGCGACAAATCAACAAAGTCATTACGATACCCAACCCGTTTAGGTTTATTGGTTGGTCGTTTTCGTCGGTTAAGTAAAACCTAATTACATGGTTTGAATTGGCGGACAGTCTTTTACCATACTCCGACCCGCTTCCATCATATATGACAGAGCCGAACGGGATTTCATTCGCGGTGTATGTTTCTTGGAGCACGTGATTATCACCTTCGCCGACTAAGTCCGATTGAAGATACAATGTTTTTTCGCCAGTCAATATTATGACATTTGATGACATCAGGTTATTATTAGCGAAGAAATAAGTAGAAGACCTCTCAAACCCCATTACTTCGTGAATACGTGTTAGGTCGTCAAAGATAAACCGCGGTTGGATGTTAATTGGATTGTTCGCCACAGTAAATAATAACTTACCGTCTTCTGGGTCAGTGTTGGTGTTGTTGCTTGTTATTGTGTATGTGTAGTCGTTGGGGCTTTCTGCGGTTAGCACCTCGGCCAGCTTATTTTTTAAGTTGTTCATTGTGTAGTTGCCCTCTGGTATCGTAATGAGTGCCTCGTTGCCATTCTCACTCAGAGTAAAAGTGTTGTAAGGACTTGCCACAGAGTAATATGATTTCGGAACATAGATATCTAAAATTTTACAATGTGTTGGATTGTCCAATCCTCTTAAATCCAAAGAGTATGTAAAGTCACTATCGGTTCCATTTATCCTGTTTTGCTATTGACATAGTAAATATTAGAGCTCCTGCCTCCCCTATATTCCATCGCACCTATATTATTGGAAAAAATATATTTTTGTTTTAATTGCTTCAAATGTATGTATCAAAACCATACCCGTCTTTGCTTTTAACTCCTTCAAATCAGTCCATCCGCTGGCGAATTTAAAACGGGTTCCTTTCGCCCGCTCTAAAAGAAACCGCATACTATGCCATCCGCAAGTATCACTCGTATCACTCTGTTGTTTAACTTGATTAATCTTCATTAATAAATAACTATCAGGACGGCTTTTATCTAACAATTGTTTCATCTGTTGTTGAAAAAGGTCAGTCGGTTGATATTCGGCTAACGGGTCATACACTTCAACACTCCTTTCGCCGTTTATACTTACCCAAACAGCCATCCAATGTTGCCCTTTTTTGTTGCTCGGGTCTGTGTTCATAATAAAACCATACTTCTTTCTTTTTTCTGGTTTTAACTTGTTGATTTGGTCGCTGGCTATCGTGCCCAAATACCAATCGTGCTTTTTCATGATGTCATCTATTTCATTCGTCATCAATCCTTTGCCAATTCCAGACTGAGCATCCGATTCTGGTTCTGTCTCTGCTTCGGTCATATTTGCTTGCTGTGTATCATCAGGCTCTTGTATAACTGGTTGTTCTCCTTGTTCTTCTTGTTCTTCTTTTTTTTCTTCTACTGCTGTATTTTCTCCTTTGGCTTCTCGGTCTTTTTCTTCTCTTCTTTTATCAACCGCACCTTCTAACCACAAATCTAATGAAGTGCAAATCTGTTCAGATGATGACATTAGTTCCTGGATAAGTCGTTGTTCCTTTTTCATTTTCCTATCCTTTTCTTCCTGTCTTTCCTTAACCTCCGCCAGTTGTCTTTTATGTTCCCTACCCATTATTTCTTTTACTTCCTTAGCATCGGCTTGGATTTTTCTTTCTAATATTTTCTTCTCCTCTTCTGATTCTTCCCTTGCTATCTTATCCTTTTTCTCAATAGCCTCAATACCTTCATACTTTTGTTGTTTAAGTTTGTCTAAGTGGTCTTGAATTGCGGTTCTCGTGTTCTGTTCAATCTCCGACAGGCTTTGAACTTTTCGTAGGTCTTCTCTCTTTGGACCCCAAGTTTTTTTACCGCGGGGTTTGTTCAAGTATTTCATAAACAGCTTAACGATTTGAAGTGTTGATAAGTCATTTGTTTTCCTTCCAAAGTTTAGATATGCTCTCTTACCTTTTACTTTGATATAAGGCGACCATCTTTCGTTCTGTATATTCTTGGGGGTCGTTGTTTAGGTTTCTTTCGCGGTTTTTTTACAACCATTGTATATTGATAGTAAAAATAAAATAAAAGAAAGTTTAGTTTTTTATTTGTAGGGACTTCGCCCCTACAACCCCACGGGGGTTTGATTGCGAAGCCTTGCTTCTCAAAGCAAGAAGGGGTTTCCCCTTTCTAGAATTTAAGTGCCCCACGTCCCACGCTCTGCTTGCCGTATCCTTGTTTGGCCGCCGCCCTCGCTACACGGTCCGCATAAGGCACTCCGACATCGCTTGGAAAAGTAGCACCCTTTGAAATGAATTGATTCTTCTTGATAAACCTATTAGCATCCAATATCGCTCGTCCGACTTTTTTCCAATTTACTTTACCACCCTGTTGCCCTTTTTCTCGTCCAGTTTTCTTTTTACCTCCCGCCATTGTGCTTGAATTTCTCGTTATTTTTCCAACTGTTGGAATGACTTCAACCCTTGTTGTTTTCACGACCATTATAATATATGAAAAAAATTTTACAAAAATCGTTTATTGAAATTTTGCCTCAGTTCATCAGACACAGCATCAACATACAAAAAGTTAAACCTCTCTTTTGTCGCCTCGTGATATTTTTCAATGAAGTATTCAAGGTCGTAGCCGAGGTCCAAATGTTTATATACTAGTTCAATTTTATCAACACTCTGTTCTGGAAGAATAAGAAGGTAGTCCAGCTGTTTAATCGCCTCAGGCCGTAAGTCGTTAAGATACTGCGAGCTCATAATCACCTTTGACTTGTAGTGTCTATTTTTTTTCTCAAAAGGTCGCTCACAGACTTATCCCTCAACCCACTACCCAAATCATCTAGCACGAACACAACTTCGGGAGTTTGATCCTTAGACGGTCTTTCTGCTGGGGATTCTTGCTTCTTCTTTTCCCCCTCCTTACCAAAGTATAAAAACTTCGGCTTCGGTTCTTCTTTGCCATCCTTAACAATTTCGCCTTCTTCTTGCTCTTTATCGGGTTTGTTGAGCTTGTCTAACTCGTAATCAATCACACTGTATCCGTCCGCTTTCAAATATGTATATATCGCCATCGGGTTTCCCTTCTTCTTGAAGTGCTTCACCATTTCTTTGTAAATGTGGTCCTTGTGTATCGTGCTGGCTATAATAACAATACGGTTCTTTTTGTCAGTTGTTTGCTTCAGGATTTCAAACAGTGCGGTCGTCTTGCCACTCTTCTTGCGAGCGAGAAGAAAAATATTAGCGAACGATTCATCAAATAACTTATATCCTTTTGCCAACTTGTCTCCATCTCCGTTTTGCTTAACTGGTTTCACCTTTACATTATTGATTTTCTCCATTGTAAGAGCTTTTTTTTTTCAAAAAACCTCCTACGACCTCAAAAAAGTATATATAGAAAAATATATTTTTTTATTTTACTGGCGGGGTTTTTGCGAGCAAAAAGCTCAACTCGTTGAGCATATGT
The DNA here is from genome assembly GCA_019918135.1 of Paulinella micropora. Lineage (NCBI taxonomy): Eukaryota > Cercozoa > Imbricatea > Euglyphida > Paulinellidae > Paulinella > Paulinella micropora. The sequence goes on from WBZZ01002861.1 coordinate 4,350, forward strand.
AGGGGGAGCAGGCCCCTACCCTAGAAATTCTAAACAAATAACAATTCTTCCGCCCAACGCTTCAGTCTCAATATTACCATTGTCCGTTTTAAGCACTTTAAAAGTGTATTGGCCGTCGGTCCATCCTACCATTCCCAAGTTGTAGCCGAGATTAGAAATGTTTGCCGTGCTGCTATCAGCGAATGTCCCAATAATTCCAATGCGGTCCATATGAAGGATTTTTGTTTTCGTCTCGGCCGCATTGTTCATATAGTGGATAAACTTGAAGTTCATTCTAGTTGGGGTAAAGTTCATTTGAATGTTTTGGTCGAATGTCTTGCTACCATTAACCCCGCCTGGAAAATCATTACTCAGAAAAATAATCTTTTGGTATTTATAGTCTGTCATTTGCAGAAACTTCGCCTACGCACCTCCACAGGTTTTGATTGTGATGCCCTCTATATTACAGCTCATAAACTTTTTATTAATTAATATTTCTGCTCGGACCGCCTGCGATTTCTGTTCACGGGTCAGCGATAAAAAAATGAAAGTTGTCTTTATTGTATTCAAAAAGGAATAGAAACAAAATTTAAATGCTCTTATAAGCCGATGAGTGATTGGTGTGTTAGTTTTGATGAAGCCATTCCTTTAATTTGCTCAAATGATGCTTCGTGGTATAAAATACACTTGTATGAATGTTCACTTCTTTGAACTAGAAGAAGGAGAAGGAAGCACGATGTCGATTAAGAGTGTAAGAACACCCACATATACGTTAGTCTGCTCGCACGGTAAGTTATGTTGAACAAGTTTTGCTAAACAAATAGTGATGATTGATATTATTATCGCCATTTGAAAAAGATACTTAATCATTCTGCTGTCGGTCGGTCTGTTTTTTATACAACAACAATGCCAGTTATCTTCCAATTTGTGGTCAATTTGTTTTCTTCATTCTTCAATGAAATATCTAAAACACGGTTCTTCAACTCTGGTGTCAGTTCGCCATCTACTTCTATAATAGGTGGTGGTGGGTGTAATCTAGGTGGCATTGTAATTACGATCTCAAAAACTATAATTGGTTCGCTTGGTCTTGTAATATATTAAGTAAAGTTTTGTTTTCTTTTTCTAAACTAATCACCTTTTCCGTTAAATGTTGAAAAGCACTAATTAATATTGGTATAAAGCTTGTATATTATATTCCTTCAAGGCTACCATCTCCATCGTCCGCTTTTACTCCACTTTCAGATACAAATTCAGGAAATATTTTCTTAACCTCCTCGGCAATAAATCCGTGACTCTTTTTTTCTTTCTTCTCATCTGAATTCCAATAATACGAACAGCAGTTTATTCTTATTAGTTTCTCGCAACAATCACCGCAGTCTAATGTTTCAATATCTGATTTTACTCTTCTATCTGAACCAGAAGACCAAACATTAGCTCCTAATGTCATATAAATCCATCCACTATGCGGGTTCCCATTTGAGTTTGTGGTATTAAAAAAGGTTAAATTACCATCATTACATATACAAGAATAATTATTACTAACATTTCCCTTCAACTGAATAAGTGGCTGGTTCGTATAACTAGGTCTTTGACTTATTGTTGTAGCCCCTCCACCACTTACTGCTATTGATATTCCAGAACTCGCTGTTAATAATCCTGATGAGGTTAGTGTTGAAGAACAGGTCATAGCACTTCTGGCATAAATCTGGCTTGAGCCTCTTGAGTATAAATTCAACTCTTGATTAGTATTGCTTCCCGTAGCATGTATTGAACTAAAACCAATTCCAATTCCTTGTGTCCCGTTGCTGTCTTTGAATTCAACACCACCAGAGGCTTGACCAAGATTGCCTGTGACATATAATGCAACTGGTGTCGCGTGAGATCCGCTTCTTGCTTCTCCTCTTATGTCCGCCGAACTATTAACAACAGATATTCCCGCATTTGCGGTTATTGACCTTGATGCTGTAATTGCTGTGTTATTAATTCTAAATAATTCTGTCGCTGCACTATAATAAAATACGTGGCTATCACCAGAATTAATATTATATATCAATGTTCCACTAGCATCACCAAATCCAAGAAAAGCAGTCGTGGAACCTGTATTACCATCCCATAAGACTAATTTATTGTTGGCGAGAGCATTTCTATTAATGAAAACACTTTTTCCAGCACCGACTACTATGTTATCGCTCGTTGTTAATGTGGTTGTAGTTATGCCAGCAGTTGAAGTAATTGTTCCAGCACTTGTTATGTTGTTTGAATTCATATCCAAAGCACCATAAAACCGCATACCGCCAGCATTGTTAAAACGGACGATGTCAGATAAAACAGATTTGGTATTTGAAAGTTGTGAAATATAAAGACCCGCCCCTTTCCATGAATGCTACATTTGTAAATACATACCCTCTTTGGTTTGCGGTTCCACTTGAATCAGTGTTTAGAGTAAATAAGAAATGATGATAATCACCCGCCGTCTCTGAAAATAATGTATTCCCTCCACTTTGGCATAATATGCGAAAACCATCCAATGTAATATTCCCGCAGTTTTTGATATCGCGATTTCCAAAATCGGCATCGTTCGTTAAAGTTAGATATCTTATCGCAGTGCTCGTCCCATTGAATGTTTTAAGTCCTGTTATTGTTTGGTCTCCTGCTAGTTTTACATTTTGTATGTCTAATGTATCCACATAACTTTTGTTTGCTCCGTCCGTTGTTGCTGATGATGTGGCTAAATTTGTAATTTTGTTGTTATTCAAACTTAATGTTGTTCCAGATGCAGTCGTGATTAAAGTATCACCTGAATATAACTCTACATACGAACCAGTTATTTGTATCGGATAAAAAGTCGCTGTTGCTGTTTTCTGTGCTGCAATCATTCCTATTCTTGTGTCAAAGGCCATTCCAATACCATCAAAAGAAGCAGGATTGGATGAACCACTTACTTCTATTGCTAATGTAAATTTTTTTTCCTGCTATGGTTTGGTCTCCCGTTAATTTAACCGCCGAAGTATCAAGAACAGAAACATCCACACCATCAACAAGATTTACATTTGTTATACTTTGGTTTTTCATATCAATACCAGCACTCGCATTTATTACATTACTCGCTGTGAGTGTTGTTGTTGATATCCCCGCGCTCGCATTTAATAACCTTGAAGCCTTAACTTCTCCATTATTAATCCTGAATAATTCGTTTGAGCCTCCATAATAAAACACGTGACTATCAGTTGAAGCATTAACATTATAAAGCAAAGTTTGACTAGCATCACCAAACCCAATAAAAGCAGTTGGTGATGTTACATTTCCGTCCCATAAGACTAATTTATTGTTGGCGAGTGTTTTTCTATCTATGAAAACACTTTTACCTGCTCCTACTTCTATGTTGTCACTTGCCGTAAGTGTGGTTGTTGATAACCCCGCACTTGCCGTAATTAATCCTCTTGTCCATAAAGTTCCATCATTTCCTCTTAATGACATTAATAATTGTTCCGCAGAATTTTCCCATATAAAACCTTGGGATGAAGCATTTGAAACTCTAAATCTGATAGATTCAGCACTAAAAGTATTACCAGCCACGGCCGCTCCTCCACTAAATGATTTGCCAGGCCCAGACGACACCATATACATTCCCCAGTTATAATCAGTAAGGCTAGAAAATAATATAGCTGTATTGTTTCCTCCTTCGTTGAAAACATTATGGAGTAATATTTTACATCCACTCGCTGTAATTTTTCCACTCGCTGTAAGTAATGTCGTTGTTATCCCCGCATTTGCTTTAATTTCACTGCTAAATGTCTTGGTGCCTGCTATGGTTTGGTCTCCTGTTAGTTTAACCACTGTGCTATCAAGTGGGAGATTTGCGAGATTAATCCCATTATATGTAGAAGCCCCTGAAATAGCATAACCACCCATATTTAGTCCTCCCGTCATACTTGCGGTGCCGTCTAATCTAAGAAAGGGTGAACTTGTATTTCTCCATTGTCATGTGCTATAAATGAGCAGTTGATTATTGGCTGGTGTGCCTGTAATTAACACATCGCTGTGTATATTAATTGACCCATCCGCTGACACTTTTGCATTGTTCGCTATGTGCTCCGTTATCCAATCATCAACATCTTTCGTATTTAATAAATTAACTCCTGTTATATTCAAATTCCCTCCCATACTAATATTACCGAATTCATCAACATTTATCGGAAATGTTTTATTTACCCAGTTTATTGAATTATATGTGAGATAACTATTAGCAGCTATTGGTGCGGTTATGACTACATCGGAAAGTGTGTCGATTGACCCCAGGGTTGTATTTCTCCATTTACCATCTACATCATTATATGTTAAGTATTGACCGACCACTGGTGCGGATATGCTTGCGTCTATCAAATTGTATAGACTGGTTTGGTGCGGATTGGAAGTATTAGGGCGGTGTTGAGTTGAGGCTTTAACCTCGTCGTTGTCCTTACTCGTTGTTCTGTGTAGTATAAATTTTGTCCTTCTTTAATGTCCCCCGTGCTTTTGGTAGCCAGTCTCGCATCAAATCGCCCGTCAGTATAATAAAGATTGATCGGGTCGGCATCTTCTGGCACTCTGTCTGTATTAAGCCCTATAATATTAGTATTTGTTAGATCGAGGTTAAGTATATTTAGACTATCAACAGCCGACTCATTAAGGCCTAAGAGCGACTTATATTGGCTACCCATTGTATATATTTTGGATAATAATTAATCCGATCAAAAATTATTTTTGGTTAAATATAAAACCAAGAATGCCGAGAGGTAATAGAGAGATTGCCATAAAGAACCTTGAAAAAGCGACCATAATGAAGAAGCAGTATGCAAGGCAGAGAAAGATTGAGAGAGCCAAGGAATTACTTGCTGAGGAAGAGGCTAAGAATGTGAAAGAAATGACTGCTGACGAAAAGATGGACCACATTACTAAGAAGCAGTTGGCGAAAGATATGATGTATGGCAGAGACTGCGGAGCTACGCTCGCAGAAGCGTATGGCGAGAAAAGTGAGGAAAGTAGTGAAAGTGAAGAAGATGTTGAACACGACTTTGTAGATATTGTTGCACGACGGGTTGCGGGTATGAAATTAAAGACTAAACAGAAGAAGGCGAAGAAAGTGGCAAAAAAGAAACTGCCAGAAGAAAGCGAGGATAGCGAAAGCGAGAGCGATGTAGAAATAGAAAAACCACTGAAGAGCGGACGAGGTAGAGCACCCGTCACGTTAATGTTTATAACCAACAACCCGAGAAACCAAAAAAAAGAAAGTAGCGATGTTTCAAGGATTTTTTAAAGTTTAAAGTTCTTTTTCCAATAATAAATGTATTTATAACGGGGTGTATTATCCTTAGAATTAAAATCTATTATGTATCGGCATTTTGATTTTTCTAGCCTTACCTAAAATTGGCTTAGTCATTTTATACATATAGTCTGGCATATTCAAAACTATGTGTCCGCCTTTTTCTAAATTTTGGTAGGCCTTAGTTATTGTTGGTATCCAATATTTATCTCTAAATTCTTCAATTGTGACGTGTATTTTCATATTTGGGTATTTCTCTGTATTGTAATAAGGAGGAAAAGTAAAAACTAAGTCATAGCCCGTTGGGAATGAAATGTCCTCGCTCCGTTTAAAAATCATTTTTACATTTCCGCCAAAGTGGTTGAGCATAGCCTTATAGGGAGTTTTAAGCGACTTGTTGCTATCGATGCCGATATATGGTATACTTTGCGATATCGCCGCCACCGCTCTATCTCCCCACCCTGCTGAGAAGTCTAATATTTTTTTTGGCTTACATTTCTGGTAGATATACACCGCGACAGATGGTCTGAACTGACCTGCTAATATTCCTCCCATTCTTAATACATCTATTACAATCCCGTTAGATTTTCCCCTTTTGGGGTCATTTCTAGTTAGAATTTTAATATTCTTTTTTATTTTGTTTTTATTTTCTTTCCAACAATCTATGGCATTTAAATCACGAGTTTTTGTTTTTACTCTGTATCTCTGAAAATAATAATTACTCGCTCTTGTTCCTACATTTGTCAATGTTAATTTATTCGGCTTAAGTTCTTGAAGTTTAGCGAAATCTTCGTCTCTTTCTTCTGGTGTTCTTATGCGATAAGGAAAATTAGACATTGTATATAATGGATAAAGAAAATTACACATTGTATATAATGGATAAAATAAAAAATTTACCGTTGGATGTCAGAATATATATTATGGAGTATTTATATAATAGCCGTGGATATGACTTCAATAGTTGCTATGTGTGTGGATTAACTCTGTGTTTAGCTAACAGACAGATTACAGCAATTGACGACAGTTTTGATTGGTTTTATATGTATGAGTTTTGTTCTTATTATTGTTTTGAACTAGAAAAAGAAGAAAGAGTAAGATATAAAGATAAAACATTAGGTGTGATAAAGTATTAATGATTAAGAAATGTGTATATTGTCGCCGTGAAAAGCCGATGTCATTATTTTATGATGGACGACGAACTTACCGTATATGTCTGCCGTGTAGGGTTAATATCCGAAAACGAAAAGACTTTAAATTTATTCAATACTGTATTCACAACAATATGACGAGGAGATGTATGTTTTGTCAATACCCGAACTTTGACCCAGTTGTAGATGATGCTTTTACCGACTACATCGGTAGATGTATTAACTACCTTGAATACGAAACATTTGGAGAAAGTAGTGGAAAATCTGAATATACTGACCCGCTGTTTGAAGAATTGTTGAACAAATTATATTATTATTAATATACCAAAACTTGGAGGTGATGGATTACAAACATACAGGAAATCCGTAAAATAGTAATGAAGTTGTGGAGGACGAAGATGAAAGAAAGGAACAACAAACATTAGAAATTCATTACCAAAAAAGATTACCAACGGATAACTGGAATACGATATGGTCTGACAAACCACTAAAACAAGTATTTGTAGATTTGGCGGATATGTCCAAACTTAAAGACAAGAAAGGTAATAAAGGTTATGCTTGGATGTTGTTTTGGATAGACACTCAGCCGACTTTTAATCATTAAACCACTTAAAAATAAAACGGCTAAGGAAGTTTATTTAGCTTTGAAATCAATACCATATACACCTGACTCAATTACAACAGACAGCGGGAGTGAATACAAAGGAGCGGTTAAGGATTATTTCAGAGAAAACAATATTGAGCATCGGACGGTTGAAGTTGGCGACCACAGGGCACTTGCTATTGTTGATAGAGTTATTAGAACTATTAGAAGGTGGCTTGACATACTATTTGAAACTAATGGAAACTTTGACTTGCTTACTTATATTGATGATATGGTGGATGCTTACAATACCCGTTTTCATAGAACAATTCAAGCTAAGCCGATAGATGTATTAAAGAGAGTGAATAAAAATAAACAACGGATTGACCGCGACCATTTAATAGACGAATTTGAAAAGGGTGATAAAGTCCGCCGTGAGTTGAAAAGGAATTTATTTTCAAAGGGGGGTAAGCAGTATAGTAAGCAAATTTACACCGTCGTTGGAAGAAAGGGCTTCAAATTAATATTAAATTCTGATGAACTAGTCAGTCCTCGTGAATTATTAAAAACCAAATTTGACCGACAGGTTGATGAAGAAAAACAAATTAATGAGCAAGTCAAAGATTTAACGAAAGAAAAGAAAACAAAAAAATTATTAAATCGCGAAGATATTCAACCCGAGAACATACGAACTAGTAAAAGAGAAAGGAAAGCAAAAGTAATACTAGATTTGTGAGAAAGAAAGATTTTATTATGCTCTACGAATAACACGCCTCCAATTTCCCACCACTGGCAAGATGAACATAATCGCATTCATATTATTTTTGTATTTTTTGTGGATTGAAGTCAGCGATGGAAAGACAGACACTTTATCCTCATTGTCCCCGACTAAAAAATATTTCTGACTTGACGGGTTCTTAACACCATCGTCTATGCTTGCAGAGCGAAATAGAAAGCCAGCTTCCTTCTTGAACTCCTTCCCATCCCTACTCATCTTAACTTCTTTGTTTGATTTAAGAAAACTTTCGTGTATCTTCAGGAGGAATTCGTCTTCTTCTTTATCCACTCTTACTTGTCTGATGTCATCAATCCATCGTTCTCTGGCTTGGTTGGCGACAGCGGGGGCGATGGCGGGGGCG
>WBZZ01002861.1:22500-25000 GCA_019918135.1 Paulinella micropora
ATGCGCCTCCATCGTCTCACCCGTGAGGGGAGTACGAAGAATTGACGATAAGCTCTAATGACACCCCCGCAAGGGCAGTTCCAACACTTCCAGACGGGCCGGTATGTTCAATGAAAATACTGGTCCAGAAATAGACCGGTATGTTCAATGAAAATACTGGTGGCACCGACGGGAATCGAACTGGCGACAGGGCCCAGATGGTAGAACTTGACCACTGGGCTATCACGGTGTCCATAATAATAATAATAATAATATTAATAATAATAATAATAGTAATAATAATAATAATAATAATAATAATAATAATAATAATAATAATGATAATAATAATAATAATAATAATAATAATAATATAATAAATAATAATAAAAATAATAATAGTAGTATATATATATTGATCTGTCATGGCTGAGCCCGAGGGCCATGCGCCTCCATCCCTCGACCCAACAGGGACTACAGTGAGTATGTTGGGGAGGGAAGAGTGACTCTAACCATCCTGCATAGAAGGCCCCAAAAGGAAGTCCCTACTACCCGCACAGTGTCGGGTACCTTGCAGGAAATCAACTACAAATGATTGATCTTCCCCGCATGAGAGCTCCACGAGACTGGGTAGGTCCCGCATGGAGGTACTCACGGGGGTAGCAGACATTTCATGCGGTCTGCCAGCGCATGAGGACGTTTTGTGGTAAGTATCTGGGACGCCTCGAAACCCGTCACCACCCCTAGATCGCGGAATGTAAATACCCCTTTGATCCCACGTGGTGTATGTCTTATAAGAAACAACACAACGACATGGCCTCGGAACCAACACAACGACATAGCCTCGGAACCCACATCGACATAGCCTCGGAACCCACACAACAACAGAGCCTCGGAACCAACACAACAACATAGCCTCGGAACCAACACAACAACATAGCCTCGGAGCCAACACAACGACATAGCCTCGAAACCAGTGGGAAGAGGCCCAACCACCTCCTCTTCCCGTGGGGTGCCATACTGTGCACCCCTCCATGAATAGTAGTATAGTAATAATAATGATAATAATAATAATAGTAAAAATGATAAAAATAATAATAATAAGAGTATAGTAACAATAATAATAATAGAAACAATAAAGTAAGAAAACATTGCCAGAGAAAGAGAGGGGGAATCCAAATTGGAATAAAAATATTTACTGTGTCTTTCAGTTAATATCTCATAAATTTGGGTAAAAATAACAAAAATAAAATAATAATAAAAGAAAAACATATATAAGGTAAGGGTAAGAAACCATGGTCAGAGAGAGAGAGGGGGGGGGGGGGATCCAAATTGGAATAAGATATTAACTGAAGGACAAGGATACAGTTAATATTTCATAAAGTTGGGTTGAAAAAAAGGGGGGGGGGGAAGAAAAATAAGAAAGAATATAAAATTATAAAGATAGAGATATGAAAGGAAAGAAAGAGAGAAAGAACCTTGCTTACGGTAAAAGGGGAGAGAGAGGGAGAGAGAGAAGAAGAAGAAAAAGAGAGAAAAAGAGAAAAGAGATAAAGAGAAAGGATGTGAAAAGATGAACTCCCTCATCATTTCACTTCTGCTCGAGAGCGGCGAACAGTGTGGGACTCGAGTTCATTTTCCTCAAAAAGAAAAAGGAACCCCATACCTCACTAAACGAAAACGGGCCCTGTAAAAACTCCCAGTGGGAGAAAAATAGGCCCCAAAAGAAAAATGCGGTTACGCACGAACGCCTGAAAGGGCTAAACACAATGCCCAAGGAGAGGAAAGAAAAAGAAGAGAAGAAAGAAAAAGGAAAGAAAAAGGCGGTCCGGAGCATAAGTAGCAAGAAGAGTCAAGAGCGACGGCGGTGAGGGAGAATAAAAGGAACAGCAGGATCAGATGCCTGTCTGTGTAATTTTTTTTTTTTTTTTTTTTTTTTTTTTTTTTTTTTTAATTTCCTGCCTGCCTGCCTGCCTGCCTGCCTTCCTTCCTCCCTCCCTTCCTTCCTTCCTTCCCTCCCTCCCTCCTTCCTTCCTTCCTTCCTTCCTTCCCTCCTTCCCTCCTTCCTTCCTTCCTTCCTTCCTTCCTCCCTCCCTCCCTCCCTTCCTCCCTCCCTCCCTTCCTTCCTTCCTTCCTTCCTTCGTTCCTTCCTTCTTCCTTCCTTCCTTCCTTCCTGTTGCTTATACTTAGAGAAACATTTCTCAAGGATTCCACTAAAACGTCAAGTCTAAAACTAGACATTCATCGAGGTGGAGCCCTCCTTCGTATTACTCTTCGTTCAGTATTAAAACTTAAATACATTATTAATATTAATCTGGAAGATATATGTGTATAGGTAAAGTCGCGATCGCGATAATATCGCGATCGCTCAAGATAGAAGGGTTTAAGTCAAGGGGCTTAAAAGTCCTTCCTTCCTTCCTTCCTTCCTTCCTTCCTTCCTTCCTTCCTTCCTTCCTTCCTTCCTCCCTCCCTTCCTCCCTCCCTTCCTTCCTTCCTTCCTTCCTTCCTTCCTTCCTTCCTC
>WBZZ01002861.1:40000-50000 GCA_019918135.1 Paulinella micropora
CGATTGTACGTACCCGTTCTGGTCGCGGGTGGCACCCACACATGAAATTGAGGTTTTTTGCCACCAGGCGCCCTTTGCGGCACCTCCGGCAATTCAACGTACCCTGTTGAAGGGAAAGGGGGCGGGAGGGGGGGGGGGTCCGTGGGGCCTCCAAAAAAGTGATAAGAAGTGGGGCTAGCGGGGTTTGGTGCGCGAAGCGCACCGGTAAGCCATCCTTTCAGGTGTTGGCGCAGCCCCTAGTTATTATTATTATTATTATTATTATTATTATTATTAGGGAGTACATAGGCCATCGGTCCTTTCCATGGGCTGATTGGTATAAAGCTCCTAGAGTAATGTTCTATGCCGTCACTTCCTTTATTCCACCGATTGGTGTGGAGACTTTCCTTATGGAATGGAGGACTGGATGCACATGGCCTTTTGGCTCAGCAAGTGGCAGGAGATACACTATTGTTATTATTATTATTATTATTATTATTATTATTATTATTATTATTATTATTATTATTATTGTTCTTCGGTCCGTCTGGACCAGTATTTTCATTGAACATACCGGTCCGTCTGGAAGTGTTGGAACTGCCCTTGCGGGGGTGTCATTGGAGCCTATCGTCAATTCTTCGTACTCCCCTCACGGGTGAGACGATGGAGGCGCATGTGCAGAAATGCATCAGCCATTGACAGAGAAGCACTATTATTGTTCTTATTATTATTATTATTATTATTATTATTATTATTATTATTATTATTATTATTATTATTATTATTATTGGACACCGTGATAGCCCAGTGGTCAAGTTCTACCATCTGGGCCCTGTCGCCAGTTCGATTCCCGTCGGTGCCACCAGTATTTTCATTGAACATACCGATCCGTCTGGACCAGTATTTTCATTGAACATACCGGCCCGTCTGGAAGTGTTGGAACTGCCCTTGCGGGGGTGTCATTAGAGCTTATCGTCAATTCTTCGTACTCCCCTCACGGGTGAGACGATGGAGGCGCATGTGCAGAAATGCATCAGCCATTGACAGAGAAGCACTATTATTACTATATTATTATTATTATTATTATTATTATTATTATTATTATTATTATTATTATTACTATTATTATTATTATTATTATTATTATTATTATTATTATTATTATTATTACTATTACTATTACTATGACTATTATCACTATGATTACTATTATTGCTATTATTACCATCATTACTATGATTACTATGATTACTATGATTACTATTATTACTATTATTACTATTACTGTTATTATTATTGGACATCGTGATAGCCCAGTGGTCAAGTTCTACCATCTGGGCCCTGTCGCCAGTTCGATTCCCGTCGGTGCCACCAGTATTTTCATTGAACATACCGGTCCGTCTGGACCAGTATTTTCATTGAACATACCGGTCCGTCTGGAAGTGTTGGAACTGCCCTTGCGGGGGTGTCATTAGAGCCTATCGTCAATTCTTCGTACTCCCCTCACGGGTGAGACGATGGAGGCGCATGTGCAGAAATGCATCAGCCATTGACAGAGAAGCACTATTATTATTATTATTATTATTATTATTATTATTATTATTATTATTATTATTATTATTATTATTATTATTATTATTATTGTTATTAGTAATAATAATAATAATAATAATAATAATAATAATAATAATAATAATAATAATAATAATAATCATTGGTAAATCTGCCTTGGAGTGTTGACTGTGACATATTTGAGGGAAATCCCGATGAAAAAACCTAGTCACACTTGCTAAACAGAGTTCCAGCCCAATGGCCTCAAGGCGTTAAACTGTGACGCCATACTGCCAACTCATAACCCTTTGGTGGTAGATGCTGGGGAGGAGGGTCGTTGCGCGCGTAAAAGATCTTAAACTCCGCATATGCTGGTTGATAGCCCAGGACCCAGCAGACACCAGATTGTTATGGGTGGGGTTTCGAGGCAGCTCTAGCAACCGCGCTTGGTGTATGCACTTGCACATTCGGTGACGTCTTGCAAGAGGTTGCTGGGACTGCGGAATAACCTCGGCTTAGTGCAGTCTTGCCCTCAGGAGCTCCATCGGTGGCCCCGATCATCAGGCGAGAGACTGACACGGGGGGGTGGAGGACCTCGAACAAGGGTATTGGAGGCTTATGTCCGTTGAGGATATGCCATTAGCTGCATCAGTACGCCTCAGATATAGTAAATCGGCCTTGGAGTGTTGACTGTGACATATTTGAGGGAAATCCCGATGAAAAAACCTAGTCACACTTGCTAAACAGAGTTCCAGCCCAATGGCCTCAAGGCGTTAAACTGTGACGCCAACTCATAACCCTTTGGTGGTAGATGCTGGGGAGGAGGGTCGTTGCGCGCGTAAAAGATCTTAAACTCCGCATATGCTGGTTGATAGCCCAGGACCCAGCAGACACCAGATTGTTATGGGTGGGGTTTCGAGGCAGCTCTAGCAACCGCGCTTGGTGTATGCACTTGCACATTCGGTGACGTCTTGCAAGAGGTTGCTGGGACTGCGGAATAACCTCGGCTTAGTGCAGTCTTGCCCTCAGGAGCTCCATCGGTGGCCCCGATCATCAGGCGAGAGACTGACACGGGGGGGTGGAGGACCTCGAACAAGGGTATTGGAGGCTTATGTCCGTTGAGGATATGCCATTAGCTGCATCAGTACGCCTCAGATATGGTAAATAATCATCATTAATATTACTATTATTATTATTATTATTATTATCACCATCATCATTATCATTATCATTAAAATGATCATTATCATTATTATTATCATTATTATTATTATTATTTATGGACACCGTGATAGCCCAGTGGTCAAGTTCTACCATCTGGGCCCTGTCGCCAGTTCGATTCCCGTCGGTGCCACCGGTATTTTCATTGAACATACCGGTCCGTCTGGAAGTGTTGGAACTGCCCTTGCGGGGATGTCATTAGAGCCTATCGTCAATTCTTCGTACTCCCCTCACGGGTGAGACGATGGAGGCGCATGTGCAGATTTGCATCAGCCATTGACAGAGAAGCACTATTATTATTATTATTATTATTATTATTATTATTATTATTATTATTATTATTATTATTATTATTATTATTAAATCTGCCTTGGAGTGTTGACTGTGACATATTTGAGGGAAATCCCGATGAAAAAACCTAGTCACACTTGCTAAACAGAGTTCCAGCCCAATGGCCTCAAGGCGTTAAACTGTGACGCCAACTCATAACCCTTTGGTGGTAGATGCTGGGGAGGAGGGTCGTTGTGCGCGTAAAAGATCTTAAACTCCGCATATGCTGGTTGATAGCCCAGGACCCAGCAGACACCAGTTTGTTATGGGTGGGGTTTTGAGGTAGCTCTAGCAACCGCGCTTGGTGTATGCACTTGCACATTCGGTGACGTCTTGCAAGAGGTTGCTGGGACTGCGGAATAACCTCGGCTTAGTGCAGTCTTGCCCTCAGGAGCTCCATCGGTGGCCCCGATCATCAGGCGAGAGACTGACACGGGGGGGTGGAGGACCTCGAACAAGGGTATTGGAGGCTTATGTCCGATGAGGATATGCCATTAGCTGCATCAGTACGCCTCAGATATAGTATTATTATTATTATTATTATTATTATTGTTATTATTATTATTATTATTATTATTATTATTATTATTATTATTATTATTATTATTATTATTATTCCTGACGATAAAAACCTAGTCACGCTTTTTTATCAGAGTTCCAGCCCAATGGCCTTACGGCGTTGAACTGTGATGCTAACTCAAAACCTTTTGGTAGATGATGCTGGGGAGGAGGCTCGTTGGGCGCCCGTCGAAGATCTTAAACTCCGCTATGCCGTTTGATAGCCCGGGAACCCAGTGGATACCAAATTCTCATGCTTGGTGTACGCACTTGCACATTCGGCAACGTTTTGCAAGAGGTTGCTGGGACTGCGGAATAACCTCGGCTTAGTGTAGTCTTGCCCTCAGGAGCTCCATCGGTGGCCCCTATTACCAGTCGAGAGACTGACTAGGTGGGGATGGAGCACCTCGAACAAGGGCGTGGAGGCTCTTGTCCGGAAACGGACCGTGACATCAGCTGCATCAGTACGCCTTAGAGGAAGTATATTATTATTATTATTATTATTATTATTATTATTATTATTCTGGAGGGGTGCACAAGATGGCACTCCATGGGAAGAGGAGGTGGTTGGGCCTCTCCCCACGAAGGTGACCGCTTGGGGAGGGCGGTCACCGGGATATGCGCAACTCTCAACTGGGCATTTACTCGGTAGGGGTTCGGCCAGGCAGGTTGTGGGGTTGTCTGTTGGATTGTTGGTTGGCTCGTTTTTCTTGGCTGTTGGTTTGGGTCTGGTTTCCTGGTTAGCCCATTTTCGCCGAATTTCCTGCCGAGTAAATGCCTGGGGGCTTCCAGTTCCGGTTTGGTGATCTTGTTGAGGTGAGCATTCGGAGGAAACAGTACCGAGATGGGTTGAAGATAGGATTCACATTGAGCCGAGATGGGGCTGAGTTGACCTGTTCCAACTCGGCTCCATTTCGGCTTCATGTTAATCCTATCTTCATCCTATCTGGGTTTTGTCTCCTCCCTATCTTCGCTTCTTCGGGGTTGCCTAACTGGAACACATGATGAGCGCACGTTGGAGAGGGGCTTCAGTCGGTCCCAATGCCTTGCCAGTGCCTTGCTGCGTTGCCGTGCCTTGCCCCATGCATTCACACCCTCCACCGTTGCATTTCTAACTGAGCAGCTTCGGCTGGGATTACTATACTTGTCTGTAAGACCCTATAGGTACCGCTAGGTTCGCGCCTTCTATACCCACGTGGGGGAAGGAGTTTCAGCGGCACGCCGTCCGATCTGGCTCCACTCGGGGACACCCGTACCTCATGATGTGTATTGTTAGGAGCAGCTGAAAGTCCATAAGGCATGAGAGTAGAGGCGTTGCCGATGCGATGGAGAGTGTGTGTAGTGCGTGAGGCAGGTTCTGGCGACGCTGGGGGGTGCTGGCGGGCGCCGAAGGGCACGAAGCGACGCGGCTGCGTCCAGTGACACCGGCAGAAATGCGTGTAGTGTGTGTTGCAGATACCGCCGATGCTATTTGCATGGACGGGCGCTTTCCTCGGCGTAAAGAGGCGCGGCGGTGATGGCCAGCGACATTGGCCGTCTACTACTCTCAATGGATTACAAATACGCGAAGCACGGAGCTACCACTGTGGCCCTTATGGGACAAGGTAGAATCGCCGAAGACCTGGACAATCCCCGTGGGAATGCCTCTTCGACGGGCTCTGGCCCGATGTCCCAGGATGGGAGGATGAGGGCTCGCGTATATGACGGAATTCCTGAACCACGTGGAGAGGCTATCTTAGCTGCGCCTCATCCTTCCTCCCCAAACCTGGCACACGGGTCGGCGCTTCAACATAAGGCGAGCGGCGCTATGTGGCAGATGGCACCGCCGCCTCGACGGTACCGGCGGGTAGATCGGTACGACAAGGACGGGCGTAATCTGATTGTCTGGGGGCTCTCAGAACGCGCCAATCTACAGGAGATCGCCTCCAAAATGAGCGGTCTTGGTCTGGTGGTCCCGGTAATGGAGTGGCAAGGCCAGCGAATGTCTCGTCACCTGGAGCTGGTCTACGAGGACGATGACAGCAGGCAGACGGCGTTGCAGCAACTCAAACATCTCAAATTCTTCGGCAGAGGGGTCAATGTGGCCCTTGGGCGCAGGTTCAGGGACAGGGAACGTGTCCGAAGGCTTATTCGCATCCATCTGCGTGGGGAAGCGGCGGTCCGGAAGGAGGAAGCTGCGACGGGATATCGCGTCTTGCCTCTGCATGAAGAATGTGTCGATGATGTGCAGGTGGTGTCTTCGGAATTGGCTGCCGATGCACCTAAGTGTGTGTCTGAGTGTGCTGATATGCATGTGGTGCCCCTGCATTCGGCGGCCAGTGCAGTGGGGGACCAACCTGCGCAAGCACCTGCAGAGGGGGCAGCACGAGGGCGGAAGCCAAGCGCGGCCGTCGGGTCCGGAAACGAGCCAAGAAGCACCGCTCCAAGCAGTTCGATACCGGCTTCAAGCTACTCGTCGCGAGTCACAACTGGCAGGGTAAAACGGGATACGACAACGTAGGCACGGCGGAATGGGCATCATTCTACAAGCACGAGGGCTGGCTAGTCATCGGGGCTCAGGAGCACCGCATGGGCAAGAAGCAACTTTCCAAATGCAGCCTGGATGGATTCCGGATTTTTGGAAAACCTGCGGAGGTCAGCGAGAAAAATCGCTGCAAGGGTGGGGTTCTATTCGCGGTGGCTAACTTCCTTGGTCCGTATTGCAACCTGGTGTCAGCCCCCGTCGACCACCGGCAGCAAGTGTGGCTGCGTATCGCCTCGGGTGTTACCGGCGCTCAGGATATCTATGTGGGCAACGGCTACTTTCCCCAGGAAACGCAGGAAGAAGAGTCGTCAGAGGCGTATGCGGCCTGGCAGGCAGCTATAGCTTTTTTTGGAGCCAAAGGTCTTGTGGTCACGGTGGCGGATGCCAACGCGAAGCTCGGGCCGGCATGCAGCCGAAAAGAGGAGGGCATCGTCGGTCAACACGGGGAGGTCGATGATAAGGGAGCACCGGTACGTTCGGAGAACGGCAAGAGACTCGCGGCTGTCCTCGTCGCTACGGGCCTGCGAAATCTGAGCGGCTTCTCGTGCCCAGTGGAAGGGTCCTACTGGTGGTCCCGGCGTGAGCAGCGCGGCATGGGCACAGGCAAGCACCTCCTCGATTACATCTGCGCGTCGCCTGGCTTGGCATCTGGAGCAAAGTTCGGAGTATGCGAAGATGATCTTGATACGGACCACAAGGCAGTATGGGCCGAACTGACGTGGAGCGGCCAGCGCCGGCCAAAGCGGGCTGCGAAACCTTACAGGTCCTTTCGTGTTGATAAGCTTATTGGTGCTGGTGTCTCGGGTAATGATCACGCTGCGAAGCAAGCGCTGGATTATCTACGCGACAAGTTCGATGACGTATTCCAGCATTGCCTACAGAAGCTTGGAGTGCATCAGCTGCCTGAGCTTGACCTATCGGGTGGTGCCGACAGCCAACGGGTGGTAGATGACGTCACCGAGCGAGTGGCGCAGTCCTTCCGAATGGCGGCGCACCGGGTCCTTGGCTCCAGATGTATACGACCCCGTTTCACCAACAATTGGTTCGACGGGGAGCTAAAGGAGCTCATTCAGCAGCGCCGGGAGGCCTACGCAGCATACAGGAGGGATGAATCGAATGCGGAAGCCCGTCTGAATTGGCTACGGCTCCGCAAGCAAATTCGGAAGGCAACTCGGGCCAAGAAGTCCGCCTCCTTCAAGCAAGTGCAGGAAGAAGCGGTCAAATGTCAACGCGAACAATCCTCAAAGCGCTTTTGGCTACTCGCGAAGCGGCTTGGCGGGGCACGCAGAACGAAGGTCTCCGCGCCGGTGCAAAGGGAGGATGGCTCACTGGCGTGTACGCTGCCGGAAAAGGTCGCTCGGTGGGAGGAATTTCGGAGAAATTCGGTGAAGCCACGGGAAAATCCGGCAAGTGCGGCTGTTGTGGTGGAGTGCTGTGCAGAAGCAGGCTCGCTGGAGTGGGAGGAAGCCGAAGCTAAGCGGCAGTTCCACTGGAACGATCGCTTCAGAGATGAGGTGGCCCGGGCTATGAAGGAGCACGAAGTAGGTGAAGACACTTGCGAAGAGCTGGACAAGCCGTTCACGCAAGAGGAGGTCCTTGCAAGGCAACGTGCCCTGAATAACCACAAAGCTTGTGACGAGGACAAAGTGAAGAACGAGATGCTCAAGTATGGCGGCGCCTACATCAATGGCTACTTAACGCAGTACTTCAACTGGATTCGAGAAGCCGAGAGGACTCCAAAAGCTTGGGGCAAGGGAATCATCGTCAATATCCCCAAGGGTGGGGATCCTACGGATCCTGACAACTGGAGGGATATCTCGATTATTAGTTGCCTTGGTAAGCTGTATCTGTCCTTATTAGCTACTCGTCTAACGCTCTTCGTGGATGGCCCGGATAAGCTACGTCCAGAGCAGGGAGGCTTCCGCCCGGGGCGTAGCACTACGGATCAGGTCTTTACCCTTTGGCAGAGGTTGAAGGGGCGTCAGCAGCAGAAGCGGGAGTCGTATGTCCTGTTCGTCGATCTACGCAAGGCTTTCCCGTCTGTTTGGAGAGATGGCCTATTTGAGAGGCTCTGGAAGCTGGGTGTAAGGGGCAAGTTCTGGCGCACGCTACGCAGGTGCTACGAGCAGACTTCGTCGCAAGTGCTAGTTGATGGAGCACTCACCCCCGAAGTACTGGAGGGTGTAGGCGTCCAACAGGGTTCCCCTCTCTCTCCCACACTCTTCAACGTCTTTATGGATGAGCTGTGTGATCGGCTGGCGAGTGCCCTCAAGATCACGGATGTGAAGCGGCTGAACGACATCAAGGCACTTCTATACGCGGACGACGTGGCCCTCATCGCTCACAGTCGCACCGAGCTCCAGAAGATGGTCAATGTTGTGGCCAAGTTCGCGGAAGATTACCGGCTGGAAGTCAACTTGAAGCCCGGCAAGACGGAAATCATGCCCATTTACACGTCGAGCAAGGCGAAAGGACCAAGTATCAGGGAGCGAGGTGAGCCCGTGGTGTGGTTTCGCGGCCAGAAGCTTTGTGTCACCAGTCAGTACAAGTACCTGGGAGTGGTTATCACCGACGACCTGAAGTGGAAGGAGCAGGCCCTGCGGGCTACGCGTGTCACTGAAGTCGCCACCGCAGGTTGGTACTCTTTGTGGTGTGCAGGTGAGATACAAGCTAGGTATCGTCTCATGTGCTGGAATCAACTTGTGGGGGCCAAGCTGAAGTACGCCTTCGATGTCTGGCGTGCCCCCGTATCGCAGCTCACCAAGCTGGAGGCAGCAATGCTGCGCCCCATGAGGATGATTCTCGGCATCAGCCCTAAGACAAGCAAGTGGATTACACTCTTTCTGGCGCGCTCTTTGAGTGCGGAGCGTTTGCGGCGGGCGGCGCAACTGAAGTTCTATGGACGGCTGCGTGTTCTACCGGAGAAGCGATTTCCTGTCATCGCATCTCAAGTCAAATCCGACTGGACTGCGGAGGCCGAAGGCGCTATCAGGGACTCAATGGATCTACAACAAGGGCTTCAGGAGCTCCTAAATAGCTCAGAGAAGGACCTCGAGGGTTGGAGTTCGACTGTGGACAAGTGGGCCCTTCAGCAGGACGTCAAGATGGTGCAGCAACTGATGTGGGACAAGCGAGAGGCAGGCAGCGATCTTACTGATGGCCTGCGAGTCATCCTAAGACAAGTCTTTGGAACTAAGGAGTTCCCAAGATGGGTAGCCCTTGATGATGCGCATTATAATCTGCTTCGGAGAAGGTTGCTCAGCTGCAACAACCGCCTTCGGTTGTACCGCAGCAAGTTGGTCAGTGGCATGTCCCCTCGCTGCTTCTGTTGTCATGATGATGTCAATGAGTCCCTTGCGCACTTCTTATGGGATTGCCCCATGCATGAGGGGAGACGTAAGCAGCTGTTGCTGAGTATGCAGAGGCTCGGTGGCATGGCTGTGGGGGCTGCTGAGGGGGATGGAGGGAGTGAGGAGGGTGGTGAGGTCGTAGGCGGTGAGGTTGTGGTGGAGGATGTGTTGCTTGGGCGGGAGCGGGAGGGCTCTGTGCGGCAGGGTTGGGATGATATGTCGCCTGTGGATCAATCACGATTGTTTTGTAAGTTTTTCCAGGGGAAGTCGCGCTTCCGCAGTAACTTTAGGCTTGCTGCGTTGTTAGGGGTTACAGCGTTGCGTCCCCCTCCAAAGTTGGATGTGTTGTTTGGATCATATGTGTCTGAGTGTTGGTCTGCTAGGGAGGGTAAAAGGGAGGAGCTTGGGGTGGAGGATGGGGGCGAGGAGGTGATTGACCTCACTGAGGTTCCATCAGCTTCTGTCCCACCCTCTCCCCCAAGTGACG
>WBZZ01002861.1:62500-102500 GCA_019918135.1 Paulinella micropora
GTACCAACCGGTGGATATAGTCATGTTATATTGCCCGCAGGTCCTTGAAGGGGATTTCTTCAAAGATGTTCGTCAGTGCATGGGAAGGGGCTGTGTCAGGTGATGCAGCAGACGGGGCCTTTCAGCTATCGTATTCGAGGCAGAGGGGAGAACAAGATTGTGAATGTTCGGCACCTCATTAAATACTATCCGTTCCTCATAAAGAACAAGATGCTGCAGGAGGCGCTCGTGAGGCAGAGGAAGGAGATTGAAGATCCACCGAAGTTGGGGACTCGCCGGGAAAGGAACCGGCAGCGGACGAGGAAAAGCCAGTGGGATGGAAGGATAAGGAGGAGAAGCGGCCCTCCGAGGAGGGCAAGTGCCAGGGACGCCCGGCGGGGACAAATGCAGGAGCGGGTGAATCGGAAGTGGCTGTAAACCGCCGACGGAGGCGGCCAAAAGGGCGGCGGATAACAATTTGATCTATGCGCAGCCGGGGAGCCACTATGGCGACAAATACCAAAAATAATTTCCAGGGATACGAAATAATTTCCAACCATTCAAAATATTTCCAACCACTGGAAATAATTTTTGGCATTGGAAATAATTTTTGGCGCCGGCCTGCCCGCTAGATGATACAGAATACGGCGGAGCAGGGGGTACTGGCTTGTCGGGACCCCGGTCCTGAGCCAGGGCACTTCGCGGAGCCTCCAGGACAGCTCTAGCAAGAAGCGCCTGTCGTCAACCTCCTCCTCGGCCAGCCCCCGCGAGATGGAGTTTTTGTCTAGGTAGGCTACGGCTGCCCCCACTATTGTCAGGGCATAGCTTGCGTCGTCTCTCTCCACGGCGTCGTCTGCTGCCCCTAGGCACAGACTCCGCAGCTGTGGAAACCAGAGGCCCTGGTCCCTGGCCTCGGCGAGCAGCTGCCGTGCGGCTAGTGGATCCCTCGACACACTTGGCCAGGACTCACGGCAAGCCCGCCAGTCCTGCCTGTTCACCGCCTCCCGGAATTCCACTAACGCGGCCTCCTCACCCTTGACGCGCTTGGTTGGACCAGGGGCACCGGATCCCGCTCGCGCGGCCTCGTCCTCCTCCCTTGACGCGCTTGGTTGAATCAGGGGCACCGGATCGCACTCGCGCGGCCTCGTCCTCACCCTTGACGCGCTTGGTTGGACCAGGGGCACCGGATCCCGCTCGCGCGGCCTCCTCCTTGCCCTTTTTCTGGCCGCGCTTGGTTGGACCAGGGGCCCCCGATCCGGACGCCCCCTTCTCCTCCCCCTGCCCGCAATCGCGACAAGTCCGCTGTCTGCGTCGCATGTCCCTACGACGGGGTGAGGGCTGACAAGCGGCCTGCCTTTTTCTTTAACCTAGTAGCCCCGGCGCGGCAGCCCGCGGCGGCGGGTGTCCTGTTCGGTTTTTTCCCTCCCTTTCTCCCCCGCTCCGTTTGCGGACCTGTACTTACCTTCCGTCTCTCTCCCCCCCCCCCCCCGGACCCCCCGAGTAAAGGAAAAGGGGGAAGGGGAGGAGTTTGGCCCCTACTAAACACTTGGGCGCAGGATTGGGACTAATTGCTGTTGTCTGCCCTCTCCTTGGTTTACGACAATACCGACCAGCGTTTTTCTTCACGACCCAGTCACCCGGCCGGAGCCAGCGCACTTTTTCGACTAGCAATTTAATCCAGCGGAAGCTGTACGACACACACGTATGAGGTGTCTTTCGCTAGACGAGCCCCGTCGCAGCCGCGGGGATGGGAGGGTAGGGGGCGGCGGCCAGACTTCTTCACCTTCCTTCCTGGGCCGGGGCATTAACAGAGCTAAATTTTCATGACCCATCATCAGCCGGCCGAGCCACTTTGCTTTATTCACCCTACAAGTGCGGCCTGTCATGCGTTACGTGCTGGTTCCGCAAAGGCGGCCCGCATTGGGCGGTGTGTGGGCGCTGCGACCTAGGCGGCCCGGGCGGCCGCCCTCACGCCTGGGCCTTGGGAGCACTGGGTCTCAGAACCGCGAGGCTTCGGTTGAAGCGGCCGAAGAGCAGAGACCAGGACCAGCCGGCCACTTCCTGGGCCGTGGCGATACGGCACACCATACATCAAACAGTAGCCCGTGCTTGTTTAGGTGGATCTAGGCTAGCGCGGCGTGCGCTACGCGCTGGCTCTGTGTGTGGGGACTGTACTAGGAGAGAGAGAGAGAGAGAGAGAGAGAGAGAGAGAGAGAGAGCGAGGGCGAGAGAACGAAGGAGAGCGAGAGGGAGCGAGAGGGAGAGAGAGCCAGGAGTGGTAAGGGGAGGGAGCGCAGACGGCTGGTGTCCACACTAGGCACAGGACGGCGGGAGCGCTTCCGGCAGGTGCGCGGGCGCCAGCGCGCTGCCCAGCGCAAAGTGTGCGCAGAGTATGGTCGGGGGCAGGCGCCCGAGTACCTGCTGTACCGGATGGCAGAGTTCGTGGGCGACGCGCGCGACTGGGACTGGTCGTGGTTAACGCCCGCCTCGCACCCCAACGGCTTTTCAAACATGTTTTACGGCTGTACCGTGTTCAACCAAGTCACGTTCCAGCCACCGATGGGCCGGTTGAAGGCCCATGTGCCTGAAAACGTTGCTTCCAGGCTCGTGACTCTGCTCACGTCCCAGCTAGACACGTCGGTGTTGAAGGCTTTTGCAGCCGCAAAGGTGCTCCGGAGGCTGGCCACGCCGCTTGTGTTCCAGCCGCCGATGTCTTCCGGCGCAACGGCTTTCAATCAGCCGCTAGGTGGCTGGAACGTGGGCCGCGTCACAACCATGTACGCCACGTTTAGCAGAGCCAAAACGTTCGATCAGCCACTGGCCGCCTGGAACACCGCGTCAGTGACTGCGATGAGCTACCTCGTCCTTGCCGCCGCCAGTTTCAACCAGAACATCAACCGCTGAAACACTAGCCGGGTCTCGGACATGACCAACGCCTTTGCTTGTGCCGCCAGGCACGTGCGCGTTCAACCAGCCGCTGGGCGGCTGGGACGTATCCGCCGCCCGCAATAGCCTGTGGGGCATGTTCTCCTGCAACTGCGCTTTCGACCAGGATATCAGCGGCTGGAACGTAGCGTCGTCGGCGGAGGGCGCGGGGGTGTGCACCGCTATGTTCCAGCCCAATGGTATATCTACTTACGACCGCGATATCCAAACAAGCAACCTGCCGAGCATCTGCAGTGGCAGCTACACCCGCGCATGCGGCGCTTTTCCTTCTTAGAACCATACGGCGACCGGCCGCGCGAAGGACGCTAGCATTGAGAAGAGCGGAGGCGGCCCGATAAAAGAGTTTATCCGGTGGGCAGTTGGCAGAGCGTGTCCCTGCGTTTCCCACAGCCTGTTGAGGTGTGTTTTTTTTATTAAAGTCCAGCCTGGTTGGCTGCTTCTCGGGGGCTGCGCCCTCTAACCACCGCGTGCCACTGGTCCGGTCCGGGGTTAGGGGTGGCCGGAAGAGAGAGGGGCTGGTCGGGATCGCACCGGGGGGGAGGGCAGCGGCCAGGCAGCCGCCGGGAGTGAGGGAGGGGAGGGGGCACAGAGTGCGCGGAGGAAGTGGAAGGGTTTTTCTTTTTATCACAGCCAGAACAGGCCGAGCCACGCACCCGGAAGAGGGGAGAGCATGGAAGTGCACAGGGAGTAGGCAGGGGCGCCGCGGGCTCGGGGGCTAGGCCAGCACCGGCTCCAGTGCCTCACGCTCGGCGGCGTAGATCCCTTGTACCCGTGTGCGCAGGCGCTGCAGCCGGTCGAGCGCGGCGCCGAACCCTACGCCCAGCAGGAGGCCTGCCTCGACGATGTTGAAAAAGAGGCGCACCGACGCCGCGTACGTCTCGCACAACGTGTGTGGCTGCACCAGCCTCTGCAGCTGCCACACAATGTACAAACACAGCAGCGTGCTGATCCAGACCAGCAGTACGTGGTCTACTAGCGTCGGGGGAATGTCGGTCCAGGCCAGCGTCAGGTGGGCCAGCGCCCCGCGGTAGGGCTCCCACACCAGCGCGAAGAAACCTAGGCTGGCGCCCAGGGCCACCACGGCCAGCAGCGGCATGGTGTCATACGGGACGCGCTTCTGGCAACAGAACGCGGCCAGCAGCAGGCAGAAGGCGTCCACGGCGGCGCTCAGGAAGAGCGTAAAGTCAGCGTGGACCAACAGCAGGCTGGCAAACAGCGACGAGCCGCCGACCATGGCCACCGACACGACCGGGAGATAGCGGTTCGTACAGCCAGGTGCTGCGCCGCAGCCAGGCGCTCAGCCCCGCCGTGAGCGCCAGCGCGGTGGAGAGGTGAGCGGCCGTGCACAACATCACGCGCCAGACGAATTGCTTCTGCTGCTCGTCCGGCAGGAGGCACACCTTGACGGCAGCGTCGCGCAGCTGCTTGTGTGAGTCCTCTAGCGCCCGGTGCGCGTCGTCGGCCCGCACCCGCTGGTGCTTGATACCTTCCAGGCGCCGCAGGATCGTCTGCCAGGATTCCTGGTCCAGCTGCCACGCGCGGGCCGTGGCCTCGGCGGCCCGGGGCGGTCCGTGCGCCGCGGCCGTCGTGGTCTGACCCGGCCGAGGCGGCCCGGCCGGCGGCTCGGCCTGACCCGGCCCGTCCGACGCATCGGCCGACGGCTCGGCCGGGCCCGCCCGCGCCGGGGTTCAGGCACGGGGATCCGAGCTTCGGCCGTGTTGGGGAAAGAGGGGGCTGGAGCAGGAGGGCGGGGGATCCACGTCTGGCACTGGTTGTACCAGAAGGGGCGGCCCCCCGCGGGCCGGTGCGGGGGGGGGGGGGGGGGAGGGAGGGGGGAGGAGGTCGGCCCTACCCCCCGGGAAAGAGGGGGAAAAGATAGGTTGAGAGGGAAGGGGCCGGCCGCCGCCCCGGGAGGAGGGAGGGAGTTCACCCCGCGCCCGGCGAGTCAGCCTCGCGACCGCCGCCGGCGGCCGGCGGTTGGGCCGCCTCCCGCGCCCACTCCGGCAGCAGCCGGGGATACAGGTTCCGCAGCAGGTCGAGCTCGGGCCCCGCCAGCCGGGCGCTAAGCTCCAGCACACGCACCAGCGTGTCCAGCCCGGCGGCCGACGCCGGGGTCGGTAGAACCTCGACGGACCACCAGTACGCGCGCAGCTCCTCCTCGGTCTGCTCCACGGCGGCGGCGTTCGGCTCCCCGAGGGGGGGAGCGCGTTCCAGAGGCGGTGGGGCCCCCTTCCACCGTACGCGACGACAGCGCCCGGCACCTGGGGCCGATCGTCAGCGTCTGCTCATAATTGATCAGCTCCACGACGACCGTCCGGAGGGCGCGGATGCGAGCCTCATACGCCCAGCCGGCCGCCCCCCCGGCCTCCAGTGCGTGCTCGGGCGCGGCGGCCACCTCCCTGGCGCCGCCAGGCAGGCCAAAGACCCGCGCCACCAGGTCGGACCATAGTGCGTAGGGGATCTCGTGCTCCGGGCGGAGAGCTTCGCGCGCATAGAACAGGTTGATATTGTCGCGGGTGACACAGGTGCCCGACACGCTGGTGCACGGGGCACTTCCGCCGCTGCGCTGTCCCGGGACCTGGTACCTGTACAGCGGCGGGCAAGCCAGTCGCACAGCAACGAGTCGCCCGCACGGCGGAGCGTGCGCTGGCGCCTGGCAGGCACGTCGCCCCTCGCGTGCGCGGGTTCCGACCCTACGGCCGCCGTGGCCGCGGCTGGCAACAGCCAGCTCTCCCACGCCCGATCCACGTTGCCCTCGCGGCGCCGGCCTAGGACTAGCGCTCCTCTGGCGTAGTCCAGGGTGTACGCCAAGCGCAGGTTCTCCAGCTGCAGCCGCAGGGCATAGTGCTCCAGCAGGGCGCCCAGGGGCGAACAGAGCTGCCCCCGCCCGCCGGGGCGGAAGGGCCCGTACTCTACCACCGACACCCGCAGCGGCGCCTTCGCGGCCCCGCCGGCCGCGCGCACCCCCCGCCGCGCCCCTCCGCCTGCAGGTATATCGCCGGCTCCCACGCACGTCGCGGTACGTGATGTGGTAGCCGGAGGTCCCCACTACTTCCAACACTTCGCCCAGGACCGCGTCCGGCCCGGTGCGCAGCCGCGCGAACCCAAACTTGAAGAATTCCTGCGAGATGGCCTCGGCCAGGGCTTCCGCGTTCCGCAGGACCACGTCGCGCAGGGGGTGCCGGGGTTCTTCCCCGGCCGCCCCCACGAAGCGCAGCCCCCCCCCCCCCCCCCCCCGAGAACCGATGCACGCGAGCTAGCGAGCGCCGCGAACACGCAGGGCTCCAACGCCAGCCGCTCCACCAACGCCAACACCCCCGGGTTGAGCTCTACGATGCCCGGGGCGCCGTACTGCCCGCGCTGCAGCGGGACCCTGTCGGGGGGGTGGCGGCGCGGGGCGCAGCTGGGGGTACGCCGCGCCGCGCGCCTCTTCGGGAGCAGCGAAGGCGGGCGGGTGCTCCGGGTCCGTCTCCACCGCCGAGTCATACAGCATCGAATAACACGGCACCGGCTCCATGGCCTGGCGTCCACGAACTCCCACCCCCAGCGGCAGCGAGGTCGGGAGGCACCGGCACCGATCCCACACCGGGTTGCTTGTGGCGCGGGTCTCGGGGGAGGCCGGAGCGCCGCCCCTCCTCGCCGGCGAGGGAGGGGCCCCGGCCTCGCCTCTCCCACCCGCTCCCTTCCGCCTGTTTCCCCCTCACCCTTTGCCCCCGCCTAGTCCACACCCCTTCCGCTCTGTTTCCCCCCACCCTTTCCCCCCCGCGTTCCTTTCCCGTCCCTCCCCTGCCAGGCTCTCCCTCCAGGTTGGCCTCTTACCTACCTAGGTAAAGAGATAGGCAGGGGAGGAGAGCTCCGAAAAGAAAACCCCGCCCCCGCCACGGCTGGCGAGCCCGGACGTACACGACACCGTCATGAATGACACTCTTTTGGCCACCGCCGCCGGCGCACTCGAAACCCTGAATCGTACTAGCCTCCCGGCCAATGCACTGCTTGCGGCCGACACCTGCCTGTCGTGCTCCGCGCGGGCACAGCTGCAGGCCATGGGCGTGGCTACCTGCAGCCAAGGCATGGTAGATTCTTTGAATTTTGGCCACGAACAAGCGTCGCTGCTGGGCTTCGAGTCCCTGTCCAGCTTTGAACACTACACCAGCTTCGTCACGCTGGCCCCCCTCACCATTCTACTGGTGGTGTACGGCCTGCGCCTGTGCAGCGGCCGCGCGGCGCTCGCCTGGGCCAGGAACGCCAAGGAAGAAAAGATCTACGGTATTATGACGACGTACCAGACGGAGGAAACGGTAGGGTGCTGCCTGCTGTTCCTGGCGTCCATCACCTTCATGTCCGTCCACCTGAGCGGCATCGGCCTCCCCGCGGGCATGCTGCGCTGGGGGCCCAAGGGCACTCCGAACACAGTGTTCTCCTTGTACGCCATCCTCGTGCTCATCATGGTAGACTGGAGTGTCCTGATGGTGGCCCGCGCCCGGCAGTCCATCGGGCGCGACGCGTTTATGATCTGCAAGGGCCTAGCGCACCTAGCCATCTCTGCCATCTACGGCATCATGTACAGCTGGCTCCCGGAAGCCCAGAACGGGGTGGCGACCGTCCGTCTGCTGGGGGTGACCGCCATGGTGGCCTCATCCTTGGTGTACATGTTCTTCATACTCTACGAGCTCTGGGTCTATGGCTCCGACCGCGACGCGGTCCGCCTGCTAGAGGTGATGAAGGCCAAAGAAGAACGCCTTCAATACACAAGGCCTAGTCAGCAGATGGGGCTACCTCTTCCCGGGTTGGTATGCATACTCGCGCAGGTCGGCGTACCTGACGGTGATGCACGAGAAGAACATTGGCGCGATGTCAGACCTGGTCTTTATGGCGGGCCTGGCCTGTCAGTACGCGGGAGGAATCAAAAACCACCACTGGCTGCAGTTCGCCTTGATTGACAACTACCACTGCGTCGGCTACGAATTCCTGTTCGTGGCGGCGGCCACCCTGGGCCTAGCGCTCTTTGTGTACGCGCTCTTCTTGCTGTGCGTGGGGGAGGGAACTGCCTACATCTTCTGCTGCCCCAACATCCACAGCGAGGAGCAGAACTCGGATCTGTTGGCCCTGCTACAGAAGGAGCAGCACACGTTGACGGGCCCGGACAGCCTCGAGAGCATTCTGAAGATTGCAACTGTCGGTACGCGGTGGTAGCGCTCACCACCCTGGCGAGGCAGATGCAGCCGCACCCCCCGGGGGACCGCCCGTGAGTGCAACTGTCTTCAGCTACTAGTAAGCGCCCCTTCCCCGGCCGCCGCAGGGAGGCGGTGCAGAGGGGGCACGGAGTGGGAGGGCCGGAGAGAGAGAGAGAGGGAGAGAGAGAAAGAAAGAGAGAGAAAAGAGAGAGAGACAGACAGAACAAGAAAAGGGTGAGGGCGGTGAAAAACAGCCGTGTAGGTAGGTAGGTGTGTGTGAGCGAGTAGAGCCCCGTGCCCCCGCGCAAGCTTGATGTGTCGATTAAAACTTGGTCGCGGCCGACGAAGTGTGTACTGCCTCCCGCCCCTGGCTGCCCTGGGGAGCGTGAAGCCGGCCGGCGGGTGCAGCGCGAACGGCGCTCTCCCCGTGCGCGGTGGCGTGCCCGCCCCCCCCCCCCCCCTCCCGCCCCACCGGACTAGGCTCCGGTGTCCGGCCTGCACGAGCTTCCCCGGGCCGGGCGGCGGAGCGACAACGGACCGCAGTGTGTCTAAGCCGGTAGCAGTGTGGGTGTTTTAATGAGTGATTCGGCCTGCGCACAGCCGGAGCAGGGGCAGCTGGCCTTAGCCACCGCCGGCGCGCCAGTAACTCCTTTGCGCCTCCCTCAGCAAGAATTCCCAGACGTGTCCTGTGCCAGGGCTTGCTGGTACAAGGGCCAGCTGGTGGGCAGCTCGCGGCCCACCAGACAACCGCCCCGGCGCACCACCAGGTAGCCAGGGTGCAAGAGGGTACAGTGCGCGGGCTCAAAAGTGCCGTCCGGCCTCAGGAGCGAGGGCGGGAGCGGCTCGCGAGCCCGGGCCTGCCACAGGCGACCGACCGACCCCGGCGGCCCCTGGACACAGCCCCGGTGCACAAAGACTTGTGTACCGAGTTGGTTTAGGAGCGTGGCCACCCCAGCAGTCACCGGCGGTGGCGTACTGGGCGGTGGCGTACTGGGCGGTGGCGTACTGGGCGGTGGCGTACTGGGTGGGCGGGTGTGGCGAGGACGCGCTTCGCCGTTGCGCGCTGCACCGTGGCGCGCTGCGCCGTGGCTGCTGGGGGGGGCCTGCAGGAGTCTGGCCTGGGCTCTCGTCGTCACTGGCATGGTCTACAGGGGCACGCGAGAGAGAGAGAGAGAGAGAGAGAGAGAGAGAGAGAGAGAGCAGGTGTGTGTCCAGGCGCGCGCGCGCGTACATCAGCAGGCGGGCGCAAACAGCAGAGCGGCGTGTGCAACTCTGGCGGACGGCCTGGGGCGTCCGGGATCACTAGCAGCCGCATTAATGGTGGGTGTCTCGAGCGTCTAGCCCACGAAAAGCACCCCCCCCCCCCCCCCCCCGCGGCACACCCTGGGGCACGCGCGGGCGGAAGGCCACCCCCCCCCCCCCCCTCGCACGGCGCACCCTGGGGCACGCGCGGGGGGCAGGGGGGAACCCCCCCCGCGTGCCGGCCCGGCCCGCACCGCGTGACGGGGCGCGCGTGCGTGGCGTGCGCCCCCGCGCGCGTGGCAGGAGGGGTGCTGCCCCCCCCCGGGGTCGAGCGCCGCACGCGCTCCGAAACCGCGAGCGCCTCCCCCCCTCGCTACTCAGATTTTTGCTCTTCGGGACAAGCCCCCAGACCACCACCACTCCGCCTGCTATGCTAGCCCTCACCCCCCACGCTGCTCCCAAGGCACAGGCGCCGCCAGCCACCGCTCCCGCCGACGCCGAGTACGACCCCGCCCACCCGGCCATGGACACCACCGACGATCAGCAGCCGTCGCAACAGCCGCCGCCCACCTCTGCGCCGGCCGAGGAGAACGCCAGTGTCCTGTACGCCGCTGTCTTGGCCCTGGACGAGGTCTCACAAGCCCTGGGGACACGCGACCTGCGCCTGCTCCCGCGCCCGCGCAATCCCAGCACCCGCGAACTCCGGGAGGACATCCACCGGTGGAGCCACCTGGGGTTGCAAATCAGCACTGGCCTACAAGCGCTACTCAAGACGAAACGCGGCTACGTCAGACGCCTGGCTCGGCCCCGCGCTACGCCTACTCCCCTGGTCACGCGGCTGGACCAGTACAGGCCGGATCCCACGGAACAAGACACTGCCTTCGTTACTTGGGTGCTCGGTGCGCTGACGGTGGCGGCGGCCGCAGAGCAGAGGTACCAACATTGCATGGCCGCTGAAGTCGTCAGCGGTGGGCGCCTCCACGCCGACGTGCACCGGCTGCACGAGGACATGGGCAGGTTCTGGGACTACGGGGAACAGCTCAAGCAAGGGGCCAAAAGCGAGCTTCAGCAACCAGGTAGCTACGTGCTGCGCCTCCCGGTGCCCAAGAGCTTGCAGTGCTAACTAGACCAAAAACAAAGGAACTAGCTCTCTTTTCTCTCACTGTAAATTGTAATCTAATAAAAAGATTCGTGATCTTGAATTGTCACTCCACGCGGTTCACTGACTAGCGGCCGGCCGGGGCGGGCTGGGAGCCCCCCTGGGGGGGGAGAAGAGAGTGAGGAGATTGCACGGAAACTCTTATTACCTTGTTCACACACATATTGCTTTTTTAGTAGTACTTCCTTCTTCAAAAGAAGAAGGCCGAGCCCCGTATATGTTGATTACTATTCCTCTTCGCTGTCATCATCAGAGCAGTCGTCCTCCTCATAGTCCTCGCCCGGCGGCAGCTCGTTTAAGATCGACGCGGCACTAGCGAGCGGCTTGTCCTTGATCCTGGCGTACTCGTGCTCCCAAGCGTAAAACACGCGGCAGCCGGCCGGCATTTTCTGTCGGATAAAGTACATGCGAGCCATCGTCTCCCGGTACAAGTCCCGGTTCCGGCGCCCGCCCACAGCGCTTGACCGCCCCTCGGCGTACTTGGCATGGTCGGGGGGGAATCCGTGATACGCGTTGCCGTGGAACTCGTACGCGCGGTTGCCCTCTGCGTCGTAGCCGTCCAGCCGCAGCTGCGTGCCGGGGACTCGGGCCTCTGCTCCGTGCGGCACCGTTCACAAAGTGCTTGTGCTGGATCTGGCAGCCCAGCGCCTGTTCGAGCATGTCCCACAGCCTGCACGCCGCGATCGCGCAGCCCGCGGCCGGCTTAGGAATCAACCCGCGCGCGAACGCGTGTTGCATCCTAGCTCATCCGCAAAAGCAGCAGCCTTTTTGGCTCCTTCTGGGCAGGCCTTGCAAGGGTTTCTCTTGTCGTAACAGCCCCTGTATTTTGTATGTTCCGCATAAAGCCTGTTGCTGCGACGTTCCCTTGCGTGCTCCGTGCAAAAACGACGGGGGCGACCCTGTTCGTCTGCATAGTTAGCTGTTTTTTTACTTCCTCCTGGGCAGTCTTCGCACGGGTTTTGTACCTCGTGGCATCGACGTTCCTTTGCGTGCTTTGCGCATAGTCTGTTGCTCCGCCCCTGCTCATCCGCAAAGTTTGCCTGTTTCATGGCACCGGCAGGGCAGTCCTCACACGGGTACCGCAACTCGTAACAGCCGCGTAATCTCAAGCGCTTGGTACAGAGCTTGAACCGTCGTTGCCCGTCTTCTGTCCAATGCAAGCCCCTGGCGACGGTCTTTTCGCTTTGCCAGCAACTTATGCATGCATAGTTCCATTGCGTCCAGCCGAGCGGCGGCCTGCTGGCCCGGCTGGAAAGAGCACCACCTGCGCTTACTCGCAATTGGTAGTCTCGCCCGCCCTGTCGATGAGTCAGAAGCTGTTCTGGTGCAGGGGAGCCTGGCTGCTGCTGCTGTCGCAGCTTCTCTGTCCTCTTTTCCTGCTTAGAAGGCTCTTGGACTGGCGAAGCTGAGCTGTGTCTTGCACACACTGTCGGCCACTCACGGTCCTTGGCCACGGTCGCTAGGGTGGCCAGGTTTTCGTGTTCGTAGCAACTTTCACAGGCGGGCCGGTCCGCCGAGGCTTTGCCTCCACGCCACTCCTTGAACACCAACTTGCAGCCCTCGAGGACTTTAAACGCAAATCCATAGTGTTGCAGCATTGGGACGCCCGCCTTTTTCTCCACGAACGGCTCTGCGGTTTCCAGGCGTCGGAGCCAGAGCTGAACAGCGGACGAGGCTGGTCGCGCGCAGTGTTCGTCGAGCAGCTGGCGCTTGTGGCTCGTGCTGCCCTCGGCAGCCGCTAGCCGGCGCTTCCCGCGCAGGTGCTTGCGCGCGTGAGCGGTACAAAGCCTGACACGCAGGCGGTGCGAGTCGGCCACGCGACAGCGGCCGCGACGCACGAAGCACCGCTCGCACGCAGGCTGCCAGTCGTCATCGTCTGCAGTGCGACAGAACAGCCCGCCCTCGCGCACGCACAGGCTCGCGTCACCGAGGGTCGCGAGCGTTTTGCGATGCCACAGGGTGCGGAACCTTTGTGAGGCTTGCCCGTCGGTGCAGAGAAAGAGGCGAACTACGCAGACGAACGGGGTCGCAGTCGCCGTTTATGTGCAACGCACGCAAAGGAACGCGGGTGCCACGAAATGTTAACCCCTTGTGAGGTGTGTCCCGCTGATGCTAAAAAGACTGCTGCCTATTCTGACGTGCAGGAGCTTCCGTACTGGCGGATAAAGTGTCGCACGGCGCGGCTGTCCATGCCTCCTCCCTGCCCTGGCTGCTCTTTTCTCTTGCATGGGGGACGCAGCGCGGCGCTGGGAAGAAAGCGTGGGCGGGGCACCTACCCCCGCCGCTGCCTCAACGCCCGGGGAAGGGGGCCCACGCCAGAGGCCGGGCGGGGGAGGAAGTGCGCGGCCGGGCACCCTGCCGCTGGCCCCCTCCGGGGGGGCGAGGCGCCGGCCTAAGCCCCCTCCCCTTACCCCTCAGCACGAACCAGGGGTTGCGGGGGGTGGGGCCGCGGGCTGCCGGGCCGCGGGCGGCGCCGTGGGGGGCGGCCGGCCGAGGGGGACCAGCCGCCCGCGCACCGCCGCGCCCGCCCACTCGGCCCACAGGCCGCCCCCGCGGGTTCGTGCAGCGGCAGGGCGAGCGCCAGCGGGCTGTCCGCGGCGCGGGGCGGCACGCGCAGCCGGCCGGCCTGCGCGGCGCAGCGCAACACGTGGCGCGCGAAGGCCTGGGCGCGGTCGGCCCGCGCGCCCCTGAGCAGGGCCGGCCGGGTCCACGGCCAGGCCAGCACGTCCAGCAGCCACAGCGTCCCCTTGCTGTCGGGCACCCCCCACACCAGCAGCGACGTGCCGGGGGCCAAAGTCACGTCGTGCAGCGGCGTGGACGGACAGACAGACAGACAGGGCCATACATACATACATACATACATACATACATACATACATACATGCATGCATACATACATACATACATACATACATACGCACATACATATATATATATAGATCATTTATCTACAATAGACAGGTCTATATGGTATATCATAAAATAAGCCTCAGAAACACATGAAACATACACGGGAAAACAGAAAACACACATTTGTTTTACAAAAACACACCTTTGTTTTGACAAAAAAACGACAAACTAAGCACACTAAGAGAGATTTGGTCAAAATGACGACAAAAACCATGAAATTTATCATAAAATATATATAATTTTATTATCATAAAATATATATAAATTTCATTTATATGGTTTTTGTCGTCATTTTGACCAAATCTCTCTTAGTGTGCTTAGTTTGTCGTTTTTTTTGTCAAAACATAGGTGTGTTTTTGTAAAACAAAGGTGTGTTTTTTGTTTTCCCGTGTATGTTTTATGTGTTTCTGAGGCTTATTTTATGATATACCATATAGACCTGTCTATTGTAGATAAATGATCATAAAAAACATAAGGAATAAAAAGAAAAAGTTAATAAGTAAATATTTTTTTCATATTGAGAAAAAATATGGACGAGTTTAATATACAACTTGCGGGCACGAACGAAGTGAGTGAGTGAAAAAACAACGGAGAATTATGTGGAACGAAAACGACAGAAAATTTATCAAGCAGTTAAATGTGGCAGACACAAAGCAAAAAATATATGATGTCGTATCAAACTTTTTCACGAGTGATGCGAAACCGTCAAAGGCTTTTCATAATGCTATTTTATTATTATTTAGTAAAACAACAACAGACGATGAAATGCTAAAAGCGATGCAAGTTATTTATCCAAAATATGTCATTGTTTATCCGAATACGACTTCAAGAAGACAGAGATTAAGCGAAGTAAGAACAAAAGCAATAAAACCAAATGAAAGCAAGAAAGTTTATGAAATGAGTAAATTGGACAAATATTTTAATATCAATGAAGACGAACGAATTGAAATCGTTGAAGGCTATAAAAAAGATGTCAAAGCGAAAAACGAACAAAAAATACAGATAGATGTGCAGGAGGTAATGGCAAAAATGAATGAAATGATTTTAAGCAATGACCCGTATTTAAAGTTGCTTGCTTTAATGTTAGCAATAGGGGCACGACCTGTTGAGATATTTGACAAAAACACTTATGAATTAATTTCTGATAAACAGAGTTGGCTGAGAGTGGATAATCTAGCAAAGAAACGAGAGGGACAAAAAAAAGAACTTGACTGAGAGACCTGTTGTTTTATTTACTCCTTCTTTTGTTATTAAACAAATAAATTCAATAAGAAACCACTTCAAGAAAAAGAAAGCAGTTATTATAAACAAAGAGGGCCAATTAGACAAACAGAAAAACAACGAACTAAACAAACGAATAATAAAAGTGTTTCCGTGGTTGGCAGATTACACACAGAGAAGCAGTATATTGCGAAAACTTTATGCGAGTTTGTCATATACGAATTTTGCTGACCCGAAAACAACAAATTTTAATACTTGGGTTTCCAATGTGTTGGGACACGGCGATATGCTTACTTCATTTTCTTATTCGTGGGTGAATGTTGCGGACCCCCGCGAGATGATGAAGGAAGGAATAAAAACCGAACTAGAGGAACTACAAAGGAAAATAGACTTATGTCTGAATGTCAAAGGGGCAGAAAGTGAAAGCGAAAACGAGGACGACGACGGCAAATATAAAACCTTGGGGAAAAAGCAAGTCGTGAAGATAAGTTTGAGTTATTAAATAAAATTTGGAATGACTACGGCGGGGCAATTACGAATACGACACTCAGAAAAATAAGCGGAATTGGGGCTGTTATTGTAAATCAATTTGTAATGAGTAAGAAGGAAACCACGACGGAGGAAACAAAGCAAACCACTGAAGCAAAGCAACCAGAAGCAACCACTACGGAGAAAAAGAAAGCCAGTTATAAGTTAATAGACGAAAACGGGGTAAGCCAACCAGTGCGACGGAGTAGCCGATTGAAAAAAAAGAAAGGCATTGAATACAATCTCTATGAATAATGGGTTTTTGGTTTTTTTTTCTTTTTTTATTCCTGTTTTTCTGTTCTATTTTTTCGTTTCTGATTAAAAAAACTTTAAGAAATTCAATTAAATTTTTTGGTGTGTTGAAAAACACACATAAATATTTCAGTGTGTTGAAAACACACGGATTAATTTGAGGTTTCCATGGAAGCCGTCTGAGGTGGTGGCGGAAGAATTGCTGGGGGAATTGCTCTGACGACACGGGACAACGCATCATTAAATAACACCCCGCTCGTGATAAATTGATAAACTCGTTTATATTGCTGTTCGCCGAAGCCCGTTATTTTCCTGTGCCCGCCTTGCTGTATCCAGTGCTTAAATTTTTTTGTCTCCGTTGTGATTTGCTCCTGCTTAAGTTCTAAAAGTTTGACGAAATCAATATCTTCAACTATTTCTTTGGCTTCTCGTAATTTCTCGCGTAGGGCTTTAACTTCTTGCTCTTTCTTCGTTCTTGCTTTGGTCAAGGAAATAATTCTGTGCGACAATGCTTTAATTTCCCCCTCTGTTTTGTCAAGTGAAGCCCGTATTTCGTACTCATTATTGCTTAATTTCTTCCGTCGCTTAATTCTTCGTTTGACTTCTTCGTCTGTCTCTGGGGCACATCTCGGGACGAGGCTTCGGGTTTCGCTCATCTGGTCTACTTTTTTGCTCGGGACAAAAGGACAAAAGTGATGACCTTTGGAAAAAATTGGTTGCGCGGGTTTCGGTTTTTAACTGGTGGCATCGCTTCAGTGCTATCATAATTATTTTATGGGGTCTGGACTAACGAAAAAAAAATTAGTTGTCGGGGCTCACGAAAAAAAAGCGGTGTGCGGGTTATGAAGGCTGTGGCGGTGTGAGTTCGTTTGTGATTTGTTGTTTTTGTTGTTGGTATCGTTCGCGGTGTCGTTGGCTTATTGCTTGTTTGTTAACCTCGTAATATTGCTTTCGTTGTTGTTGTATTGCTTCTTTATTGTTTTCATAATGTTGCTTTTTTCGTTGTTGTATTGCTTCTTTATTGTTTTCATAATGTTGCTTTTTTCGTTGCTGTATTGCTTCTTTATTGTTTTCATAATGTTGCTTTTGTTGTTGGCTTATTGCTTCTTTATTATCTTCATAATATTCTTTTTGTGTTCGTCCTTCGATCTTCTTATTGCAACAATTAGGCATATCGCGGATTGCTTCGCCCTCATACTTAACTAATTGTTCTCTGTTTAAGCACGGACATTCCTTCAAAGTTCAATGTAAGCATCTCCGCTTGTAAGATTTTAAAAGAAGATACATAATGATATTTTCCATATGTCCATTGTTTGTATTTTCGTTCGTGTTCAGATAATCGCTTACTTAATTGCTGTGTAGTTGCTCCAATATAAACCTTATCAGTGTGAGGCGATCGGATTATATATAATCTGGCCTTGCTGTAATCAACGGGGGTTTTTGGCTTTCGTGTTGTCATTCTATATTATTATATTTTATTCTATTGTTTAATATTTTTTTCAAGCAAGAGAGAGACAAAACAAAAATGGCTATATTTTTATTCAATGAAGGAAGTTAAGCAGAAAGTTGAGCAGAAAGTTAAGCGGGGCTATTACTGGTTATCTGTGGAAGGCGGGGGGTTAAATATTCTAGCCCCCGTTGTTCCCCCTTATTTACACTAAGCCCTTTTCCCCCGTCCCCCTTTTTATTTCCCCTTATTTACACTAAGCCCTTTTCCCCTTTTTCCTTCTTGTATTACAAAGGGCTATCTTTCCTACTTCTTATAAGAAAAAAGTCTTCATAGCCCCAAATGAATACAAAGCATATTTAACCCTTAATTAATTCATTTTCCACACTAAAAAAAGATGGCCCCTAAAAATCAGGAGTAAAAACAATATTAAGAAGAATTTTTATATTTTGATTGCTCCACATAAAAAGACAACATTTCAACACATTAAAAAAAAAGATAGCTCCATTAAAAAAAGATAGCCCATAAAAAGATAGCCCCTTATTCACACTAAGCACTATTTCCCCTTTTCCCTTCTTATATTACAAAGGGGCATCTTTTCCTATTCTTTATAGAGAAATAGACTACATACCCCTAAATAAATACTAAGCATATTTAACCCTTAATTCGTTCATTTTCCACACTAAAAAAAGATACCCCCGAAAAATCATAAAAAAGATAGCACATAAAAAGATAGCCCATAAAAAGATAGCCATAAAAAGATAGCCCATAAAAAGATAGCCCCACATTAAAAAAATAGTATCATAAAAAAAAGATAGCCCATAAAAAGATAGCCCATATAACCCATAACCACTTATTCGCCTAAATAAGGCCATCCGTTAATTTTCCTTAAATCTTCTTCTTTCTTAAACATCACATCTAATGTTTTATTCGGTCTTACTTCATAATGTGTCCTATGGTTATTAGTCGCAGTCAGTGAAACCCCCCACTCTGCTCGCATCGCGGTATTGATAAAATATAATGTTTCTCTTAAAAATGTCTTGCTTGAAGGGTCGCTCATATGGTGTATAATCTTTTTTGTTTCTTCGTGTCAGTCGTATATAAAACTAATTCTTCTTCTTTTGCTAGCCATTCCTGCTTTTTGATAGTTTCTCTTAATTCCTCTGTGCTTATTTGTGTCTTAAAATCCCATATGTTTTTTAATCCTAAACCGCTTGTGACCTGTATAAGGTTTTTATGTTTGCTAAATTTCCTTTCGGTGTTTATTGTATTGAATGAATATTCGGAAATCCCGCATTGAATTTTGTTTCAGTCTCTGTCCTCTTTTGTTCCGTTCTTCTCGTTTCGCTTTTTGTCTTGTCGTTCAACTGCTTTTAATCCTTCGCTTAATTTGTCTTCTACATCCTTAATATATGGTCTATAATTCCATATATACTGCCTTAATCTGTCGTCGTCAAATATCTTATAAAATAAATTGTTTTTCGGTTCGTCGGTGTTGTCTGCTTTCAACATCTCCTTTTTTATTTTTGCTTTTTTTAACTCCAACTCCTCGGCGGGTGTCCATTCCTTCTCAGTTTCTTTCTTTAAATTTCGTATTCTTCGTCCGTAGTAGTTCGCGCATTAAATACCGCGGTCGCATCGTTCTTTTTAATTATTGCTTCTGTTATTTTTGCCTCTTTGTTTGTCGGCTCGCTCGCGTCTGGTGTGTCAAGGTCGCTTATTTCATAGTCGGCTATTATGAAATACTTTATTAAATTCTGCGGGCGTCTTCGTTCTGTTCTACTTTGTTTTTTGCTAATAGTTTTATATAATCGTTCGCCACGACATCCACGGCCCCATATCGGTTATAAATCCAATCTGCCAAGGGCGCTATTTCTTCCCGCTTATTTAATATGTTAAGGCTCGCACTCAGTTGCCTTAAATACTGAGTTTCGCTTTCTATGGTCGCTATGTTGTAATTTTTATAAAATAAGTATATGTCGTTTTCTATCGGGTGCCGTATTCTTCCCAACATCTGAAAGAAATCCCCGCTCATATTAGTGTTATTACAAGCCACTGCCACAATATTATTAAAAATCCCTTTATGTGAATAATCTAAGCCTCCCGTAATTGCTGGACTATAAATGACTATATCATATTCCGCCCATTTCTTGTATTCGTTAGCCATTGCTTCTTTTACTTCCTCCGTTTTGTTGGTCTCGCCCGTTATCAATAGCACCCTGTTTTTATTCTTCTTTAACATTTCCGCTAATGTTCTAAGTCGTCTTTTTCCGATATTCGCGGGGACTAGTGTTTTTTTACCTTCCGATCGTAGTTTAATAATCTGTTCGTAAGCCTCGCCAATATTGCCCTCCTTAATGTGAATGTGTCGCTTTGTTTTGCTCGGGGGCTCGTTGTTAACAAATAAGGTCTTTGCCCCGCGGAAGATTTTACGCCTTATGTTTTGAAAGAATTCTATATCGTCGGCCTTTAGTGTGCCTGACATTAATATTATTTGGTCGGCCGTGCCTATTACATATTTAATCATCTCCCAATTATTCTTATTGTTTCGGGACTTCTAGAAAGTGTCGCTCGTTAAGTGCTTTATGAATTGGTCGGCCTCGTCAATGACTAATTTATTTATCGGCTCTTCGCTTATCGGTATTCTGTGGAAACTATCGGCCTGAATGGTTTGATTATTCTTTTTAATTTTCCCCTTCGGCTCGTCTCTGTAATCCGCATTTAAGGGGTATTTGTTTTTATAGTCGCTCGCCAGTGTCCGCCGATAACTGCTTATGATTGATTTAAAAGTGGTTTTCTTTGCTAGTTCTAATATCGCGGTCGCGTAGTCCTCTTTATGTTTTTCTAATATTTCGCGTGCCAAGTGGTTATTTTTCAATTTTTCTACAATTTGACCCGCATATTTTTTTAATGGTCGTCGGTGTCAATTTAGCCCCGCGTATTAAAGTGTTTATTTCTCCACAATTTTAAATAAGGTCAGTAATCGCCTTAGAGTTCGCCGTCGTCTTGCCTGTGCCTAATCCGCTTTTAATGGCTATAATATCATATGTCGGGGTCGGCTTGTATTGCTCTTCCATAAATTCTTTAATGTCGCTACAAAATGCCTCTTTAGTGTGTATTATGTCCGCCCCAATAATGTTAAGTTTTTCTATGAGTTCCTGTTTCTCTCGTTGTTGGATTGCTTGGCGGTTCTCGTTGCCCGTTTTTATGTTATATTTGATTTTCTCCGCGTATGTTGTATTAGTTCCCGCCGTTAAAGTGATATAAAGGGGGCTCTCGCCTTTAAGTTCGGCTTCCCCTTTTTGCTTCCAACACCCCGCAATTTTAGCCCCGTTTAGAAATTGTAATATAAAAAGTGTGTTGTCTGCTTCGTGTATTCGGTCGCAGAAATGACACAAGGTCTGCATTAGTCTTTTTTATTTATATGCTTTCATTAGCCCTTCTTCGGTTTCCGTTTCGCTTATGTTCTTAATCGTGTGTTGGTTCGCCTCGTGTTCTAATACGGGCACCGCTCCGAATAAATTATTAATATTAATGTCTAAGTTTTTTACTTCCGCGGGCCGTTTGTTGGTGCGGTCTATGTCGTGCTCGGCCGTAGTGATTAATAGCTGTTCATAAAAATCATTT
Source organism: Paulinella micropora (assembly GCA_019918135.1). Taxonomy (NCBI): domain Eukaryota; phylum Cercozoa; class Imbricatea; order Euglyphida; family Paulinellidae; genus Paulinella; species Paulinella micropora. Next base: position 82,986 of record WBZZ01002861.1, read on the forward strand.
GAAACCTCGCTTAAGTCCTTTGTTATAAGGCGGTCGCTCTCAATACCTTCCACGAATTCCAATTGACGATTATCTCCCTTTTTAACCGCATAAGGCGCTCTCATTCCGCTTGGAGTTCCGCTTTTATGATAAACGGCTAAATCATAGCCTAACTCTTTATAGTCGGGCAGTTCGTCTTTAATGATTTGTTTAATTTCCGTCGCATCGCCGTAAAGTTCGCCACTATTCCCCACGAAATGAAACGAATTGACATATTTCTCTTTTTTGTTTGAATACCCGCACCCACTGCGGGCTATCATATCCTCGCCGAATAACTCAACAAAGGCCTCGCGGGCTCTTAGATAATCGGAGACTTCGTTTAAGGCTTTGTCTTCCTCCGTGTCGTATGTTTTGTCAATGTCGGCATATGGTTTCAAAAATAAAGCGGTTCCTAAACTTTCCATCGTGTGTGGATTTTCCTTTATGAAATCCAATAAGTCGGGGGTCGCTACCTTTACGGCATACAACGGGGAAGCCTTCATCTCACGAAAGAAAACTCTAAACCCGCCTTCCGTGTCATCTTTGTTTAATGTTTTGTTAAGTTTTTTATCACCCCCAATATATACAGGGGTCCCGTCCCGCCCCGTCCCATCAGTCGCACTATCACCCATCTTTTTTTATATATCAATGTGAATAAGTTATTTCAAAAATTAAATAATTAATTATTATCATTAATAGCATATCGTTTAAATAGAAAACATAAATATTGATTTAAATACTAAGTTTAATTATTATAAAAATATAATACATAATATATAGAATGACCACTCAAGGCCATAACACCGACAACACCACCAACGGCACCCGAGCATAAAAAAGAGCGGGTCGTCCGTGTGGAATAATTCATAAAGGAAGTTTTGCTAAGCCGGAATTTCGCACAGAAACTATTGACGGGGTCAATTATTATCATACATACAATGTTAAGAAGACGAAGGAAGGCAAAACTATTTATTATAAATGTATTCGTAATCAACGAATTTTTAACTTCTTCAATATTGACTTCTTTGAAAATTCTGTTTATCGTTTCAAGTTCCTGAAGTGAGAAATTATCAAGTTTTTCATTTAGTGTTGTTTTAATTGAGTTAATACTTCGGACTTTTTGCGGTGTATATTTAGCATTGCGGACAACTCTTTTTTTCTGTCAATAACTGGCTCATATTTAGACTTCACTGGCCTTCATTAGTCTCCCCAGTATAAATTTAATGGTTAAGCCTTCTTTTTCACAGCAAATATAGACAACACAGAAATGAACTTACCGGAATTTTTTGAAATCTATAAGAAGCAAAAATTAAACAAAGGCCTTCGTTATAATAGCAACAACGGGACATATAACCTTTTGTAATGCCCCCAACGATAGCTCGTAAAAAGTCGGTAATACAACCAAACACAGTCCTCAAGAATGAGAATGATGTCTCGTTGTATTAGCTCAGTGAAGCCAAAAAGGAAAACGGCAACAGACCAGGAATAAAATGGCATCAGGTCCAATCCGGACAAATAATACTGAAAAACAAGCTGGTGCACCTGTCACCAGGAAAAGGTACTTTTTACCGGCTATTCGGGGGGTGATGCCTACAGTACCCCTCCCGATTTTATGACGGAAATAGCATTTTCGTCATACACCTTCTGATTTCTTTCTGCAAATAGTATGCGCTATGGAGTCATGCCACACAGCGCATCGACCCACGGATAGACGCTAAAAGACGATAAATATATCCTCATACGGCACGTCAAAGCGGATTCTCCAGCCTTTCTTGTAAATTTTGAACTCCTTCCCCTCAATTTCTTTTTTTTTCGCCGTATGTCAAGAACAAACGTACTATTAATAAAAAATACAAGCAACGTGGTGCTGTATTCCCCCCTTGACCTCCTTCTTCTTCTTCTTATTATTATTATTATTATTATTATTATTATTATTATTATTATTATTATTATTATTATTATTATTATTATTATTATTATTATTATTATTATTATTATTATTATTATTAGGGAGTACATAGGCCATCGGTCCTTTCCATGGGCTGATTGGTATAAAGCTCCTAGAGTAATGTTCTATGCCGTCACTTCCTTTATTCCACCGATTGGTGTGGAGACTTTCCTTATGGAATGGAGGACTGGATGCACATGGCCTTTTGGCTCAGCAATTGGCAGGAGATAAACTATTATTATTATTATTATTATTATTATGGACACCGTGATAGCCCAGTGGTCAAGTTCTACCATCTGGGCCCTGTCGCCAGTTCGATTCCCGTCGGTACCAGTATTTTCATTGACATACCGATCCGTCTGGACCAGTATTTTCATTGAACATACCGGCCCGTCTGGAAGTGTTGGAACTGCCCTTGCGGGGGTGTCATTAGAGCTTATCGTCAATTCTTCGTACTCCCCTCACGGGTGAGACGATGGAGGCGCATGTGCAGAAATGCATCAGCCATTGACAGAGAAGCACTATTATTATTATTATTATTATTATTATTATTATTATTATTATTATTATTATTATTATTATTATTATTATCATTCACAGGGAGATCGTAAGTACATTGTCTTTTTTAATGACATACCCTTGTATAAGGCGGATATCCTATGATATAGTATTAGGGGGCCAGTCCTAATAGCTATATCCGAAGTCGAGGTGTATGTACCCGACCCTGCGATATACCGACACAAGTAGAGATTGACCGTGCTCAGGTACGACAGTATATAATCTATCGTAAAAAATAATTTAATGAAAGTTTCAGAGAACATTTCATTTTCGAGAACATCATCCCAGGACTTGGAAAGGGTCATACCCGGGAACACCATCGCTCAATACACTAGCGATCACCGTATACGGTGTAGTATCATCGTCGATTGACCTTTCGCACTCGTATGTTGCGATCGAATGCCAAGTTATATCACTGGTCTTTTTAATATTCATATTGATAACTGATGATGCATGATCAAATCATGATACGCCGTGGGCAATCAACCAGTTTGTTTGAGACTCATAAAGAAAAATAGTTTCTTCGTCACTGCCTTCGTCGTCTGGCGCGGATTTCTTTGCCTGGTGGAGGACCACCAACAAAAGTCAGATCGAACTTTGACTGTTCGAGAATGTCCCAGATCTTATTAGGGATTCCTCTCAACGATAATTCAAAAGGGACATCAAGCACTCCTCTTGGCAGTGTCTGAATGGTCCACGCAGTGTAATCCTTGTCTCTGGGAGTAATTGTATCATCCCATGTCTCGAGACTTTTTGCGTCTTTATATACTGGCAGATAATGTCTTGCCTTTGGATCCTCAACCGGGTCCATACTTCTCCAGAACTGGAGTATCGGTTGTACTATCTTTGCGGCTGATGATATTTTGAGTGTCCGTGTGACACGCGTTTGTCGTGGGACCGCCACGACCCGCATCAAGTATAAGTCTGAGAGAGTGTCATCAGCGACATGTTGTTCCGCTGGTCTCATCAGATAGAAAGCATCTTTCACCCATGCGATGGTTGCTGTGGCATCGCCTTCCTTCCATCGCTCATGGACAATCTCAACGTTGCCCGCGTTTGGGTCAGTGTCCGTCCCCTCCTCCTCCTGGTGGACGTCCTTTGATCTCATCGACCTCATCGCCTTCCTCGGTTGGTCGTTGATAAGATCATTCCGCGCTCTCCTTAGCTGCGCCTCTGTGATCTTCTCCTTCTTTTCGCTATGCTCTCGCGGAGACTTAGACTGAGTCCCCACCGCGCTTATGCGGTCAGTCTTCTCCTTACTGTCCACCTCACTCTCCTCCTTCTCAGCTATCGGCGCCCGATAAGTATCGTCTTGGTCTATGCCAGCCTCCTTGTGGATGGGCGGCACCTCTTTGAAATCATCCTTCATCTGTTTTAACGCCTCCTCAACGGATTCATCTTCCAGTAAGAAGGGATCATACTTAATCAGCCTTCTTACATTCACAATTTGCACCTTCCCTCTACCCCTGATCTTGTAGTTCAGAGGTCCCGTCTGTTCCATAATCTGATAAGGTCCTTTCCAGTGAGTGAACAGCTTAGAGCTGACTCCCTTCGGGACTTGAGGATGGTACAATAGTACAATATCCCCGACCTGGAACTTGATCTGATCCAAGTGCGCTTGTCCCACCCCTTCAGCATCAGTCTTTCGGCGCTCCGCCTCTCTATGCGCCCTGACTATTTGTTCCGCCTCCATCTTCACTCTAAGTCTCATCCCAAACAACTCATCCGCATCCGCCCAAGTGTCTTTTGGGTGAAGGAGCGAAGTCGGGATATCAGGCTCACGCCCATATACTAACTGATATGGCGAGATTGAGCTCTTCGAGCCTCCTAACGCCGTAGAGGGTAGACAGTTCATTGCAAACGCAAATGATGGTGCTGCCTCGACCCATGCTCTTTGATTCTCCTTCTTCGTGCAATACATCTTTAGCGAGGCTTTGAGGGGTCTGTGTACCCGCTCGATTTTCCCATTTGCTCGCGGGTTATAGGCAGTAACATATTGCCATTTCATCCCGTAATACTTAGATAGTTTGTCGATGACCTCGTTATTAAAGTCCGAGCCTCGATCAGAACATATCTTTCTTGGTACTCCGATCTGTGAGATGATCCTATCGATCAGCGCCTCGGCCGTCGTCTTGCCGGTAACGTCTTTGACAGGGATGATCCACACATAGTTGGTGGCTCTGTCAATAGCCGTAAGGAGGTATTTGTAACCATCCTTCGATTCTGGGAAAGGTCCCACATGATCAATGTGTATAAACTCAAACATCCCCGCATGAAGAGGAAATTTGCCAATCAGGCCGAAATTTGCCTTCAGTGTGTTTTGTTTATCTTGCACGGGATGCATGCATCCACCGCCTGATCTATCTCCTCCTTCATCTTCTTCCACCAGAATCGCCTCGCTACGAACATATGAGTTCGTTGTCGACCCGGATGCGCCAAAAGTGGGCAATTGTGGGCTGCGACAAATATAAATCGTCTCAGACTCTCCGGTACCCAAAGGGTCCATTTGTCCGGCTGTGACGCATAGCGACCGTGAAGGCCCTTGTACCACAGTAGACCATCTCTCCATCCCATCTCCTTCATCTGATCTTTGATCGCTTTCGTCATCCGTAGCTCATCCTGGTTCTGATATAACTGTATCAGTTCTTTAAACTCCGGATCTTGAGCCTGTTGTTGCCTCCATGCGGTAGGCGAGGCTATATGGATAGTACCATCTTCTAGCCGTACCCCGATTCTTTCCGGGTCATCGTCTAGGTCACTTCTCCGCTCTTGAGGAGGCTCCGCATAAACTTCCTGCGTCTCCTCTTCCTCTCTTATGTTCGCCTTCGCATTCTCATATACCTCATAGGACCACTCAGTGTCCTCCTGGATATGTAGCTCACAACATATCCCGTGATCCGGGCCTTGTGGACTGTACCGTAGACCTGTGCGGTCATATCGGACTCCACTCGCCATCTCCATCGCCTCAATGTGGCTGACCTCATACACTTTGTCAGTGGACAAGTCTTCCATCTCCACCGTGGACACCAATGCCGATACTTTGTGTTAAACTCTAGCCTAGAGAGGCTATCAGCGACCACATTTCGCTTCCCCGGTAGATGGACCATTGTAAAATCGAAACAAGACAAGAACGCTTGCCACCGCGCCAGCCGTCCCGTCCGTTCATGATTCATCAACCATAACAGGTTATGATGATCAGTTCTGACAGTAAATTGAGGTCCTCCCCACAAATACTCTCTGAGCCTCTTGAGGGCCCATACTACCGCCAACGCCTCTCTTTGCCTTGTGCAATAGTTTCCCTCCGCCGCACACAACTTCCTACTACTAAACATGATTGGGCGTAATTTCTTCTCCTCATCCTCTTGTTGTAATACAGCCCCAATCGCAAACTTAGATGCGTCTGTATCGACTGCGAATTGTTTCGTAAAGTCGGGCATCGTTAACACCAGTCCTCCGTCTTTCGGGTCTTTGTAAATGAGATCTTTGAGCGCATGAAACGCTTGCAAAGCCTCTTCGTCCCACTTCTCAAAGTCTCCAAAATCTATCATTTTCTCCACTTTAGCCCGTGTTGCACCCCAATCGGGTATAAACTGGCTATAGTATTGCGCCATCGCAAGGAATGAGTGCAATTCAGTGCGGTTCTTTGGTATCGGTCGATTCATAATCTCCTCCCTCTTCTCTTTGGATATCGAAACTCGATTATGGGAGATCTCGTACCCTAAGTATGTCACACTCGTCTTGGCAAGTTGACACTTTTTCAGATTGCACTTCAGGCCAAAAGCTCCGATGCGCCTGAATATATCGGACAAATGATCGATATGCTCCTCCAATGTGTTAGAGTATACGATAATGTCATCGATATAGCAAAATGCATATTCTCCCGCCTTCTGTCCCCGCCTTCTCATAAAGCCACCGTCAGACAAATCATCGTACTGACTGCTCAACATCTTCTGCATCGCCTTCTGGAAAAGTCCTGGGGCTTGCTTGAGGCCCATCGGAAGCACTTTCCTTGGTATATTTCCATACCCACCACAAACGCCGTCAGCCATCTGGACTTTTCCTCCAGTGGTATCTGCCAGAAGCCATTCTTAAGGTCAATGACCGAATAGAATTTTACATTCCGCAGTACTCTCCTTCCTTCTTCTAATGTCGGTAGAGGATTTCTCTCTTCCTCCAGCACCTTGTTAACACGAGCATAGTTAACTGTCAGGCGCCATTCTCCTCCTGGCTTCGGCACTATTCTCGGTTGTGAGACTATTGAGGATGTTGATCTCTCAATAAAGTCCTCATTGAGCAGCTGTCTTGCTAGCTCCTCCGCTATCTTCGCCTCATGTATACTCAAATTCGCCCTTCGTGGTGCCGGTGACGGCTCCGCACCCGGTATTTTGTAAATAACCGCAGTGAAATCTTCAGGCTGGACACCACCTGCATGTGGAGGGTCAAAAATTTCCTTGTTCGCCTCTAATTTGGCTTTTAAAAGCTCCTTCTCCTTCTCCGTGCCTACTCCTTCTTCCAATATTTTCCGCGCCGCCTCTTGAAAATCTTCATCAGACATCTGCTTATGCTGCTTGAGGGGTTCTCTGTCCTCCTCCAAGCCTAAGTCCTCTTCCGAGACATCATCTAGGCCCGTCTTTTCATACGTGACCGTGTCCGGCTCATCATCTTTACCGAGCTCCACCAGCATGTCAATGAGTCTCGCGTATTGCAAAGGAGCTTTACGGGTGTAAAAACCATCAAAGCATGTGAATGCTTGCGGTATCAATTTCAACTTGTCGAGGTCTCTGAGCTTCCGCTTGTATGCACTGCTCTGCTCACGAGTTCCCATACGACAAGCCACCACTAGCTGTTGCTTGCGAGAGGGTACCGGTATAGGATGATCAATAAGCCGGTCCCTTATTTCCTGCGCCCATATCGCCTTCTCATTATATGGCAGGATAATAGTATACGGCTTATTATTTTTCGAATAAAGTCCGTAAGCATTTCTTCACTTCAGACAGTGAACGCGGCCACGTGGGCTCGTCACCCCAGAAATCAGTAATAAAACTTTTAATAGTTTCTGGTGGAGTATCCGGGATTCGCCCCGTTCTCCTTGGTACAAATGCCTCCCTTTTTTCTTCTCCTACTTTCGCATGGAAACAGTATCCATTAGTAATGTGGACATCTGCTCCTACTCCTTCCGCGAATCTCGCCATCGACGGGCTTCTTTGTGCGACACATGTTATCTTCTCCTTTCGCTTCTCAATTAAGTCATCAATTGACCTTTTGTCCCAATGGCATTTCAAAACCGTGACAGTGCACACTTGGGATTCCCAATTGTCGGTCCAGGACAGCTCGTTGGGGGTGAACGTACACCTCAAGTGCCTCATGCACCATGTCAATCTTTTTGTGATCCGTCGCTAGACTCAGCTCATAAGCCTCATAAGAGTCAGTAGCGTCAAAGGGATCAGTATCGTTCTCTTCTCCTCTTTTTACTCCATATATCACTCGCCGTGCGGCGCAATCAATCACAGCCCCCATCGTAGCCAATTGGTCATACGACAGTAATATTGATCCGTGGTAACCGGGGACGACATAAAGGTCCATGCGGTATACTCGTGCGGATTTCAATTTAAAGGTCAGTGTGATGATTCCCGTGATGACCGTCCGGCTACCCACTCCCTTCAAAGTGCCCGTCGAATTTTTCATATTTCCGTCCACCCAGTCCCGGTATCGATTTAAAAACTTCCGACCGACAATATTAACCATCGTATCATTACCAACTTTTAATATTGTCTTCAAAGTTTCACAATAAAGTTCTGTATAACACAGAGCATCGGGCCTGTGTATATTGGCTGCGAGAACAAGAACTTTACGTTCCAAATTTTGGAGTCTTGTCTCTAAGTTTTTCAACTCCTCCTTCTTCTCCTCCTGCTTCACCTCATTAACATTGCTATTATTCTGCGGTACTGGTGCGTTTACTATTTGAGCGACATTGTCTTGTGGCACTTGAGTACACACATAGTCTTTTTGCTCGCCACCCGCCGCGACCGTAGACATTGAGTCTGTTCGTGGTTGTTTGCTTGGCCCAGGCGATACGTCTGCCATTGGCCTCCTCGCCTCCATCGCAAGTCTCGCCTTCCTATTTGCATCAGTTATCATTGGTAACCGTGCTGTATGAACGGGTATGAGACTACCTTGGGGCTGCAGTCTCTGTGTACCCACATCTTTGTATTCAGATTGAGGAAGCGTTGGCCCATTCTGCACAACAGCATTAGAAAGCACTGTGACTTTAGGGTTAAACTTCACAGTCTTCTCCTTCCTCTTTCTTCCCCCTCCAGTCATTCCACCACCTCGAAACGATTACCTTGAGTAGTGTCCGGGTAGGATGACGCATCGGTCTCCGAGGCAGTGTTGTAGGCCTGAGCTCGACCGAAATTCGGGTTGGAGCTTGCCCACGAGCCTCCTCCTCCTCTGGGTGGGGGGCTGGAGCTCGAACAGCTCTCCCTCCATAAGGGGTATATCCCCGACCTCCTCCTCTTCCTCTCTGAGGGGTTCCCTGCCACCTCGAGGCTCCTCTCCATGTTCCTCCTCCTCCTCCTCCTCCTCGTCCTCCTGCTCCTGCTCCTCCTTCTCGTCCTCTTTGAGAGGCCTTTAAGTTCTTTTGTCTCTCCCTTTCCTCTTTCTTCTCCTTCATCCTCTTCATGTAGGTAATGATTGCCTCTCGTAACTCCTCATCATCACATATTGGCATACCAACCTTCGTTCACAGCGGCAATCTGAAGCATATTGAAAAGGCCCGGTTCCTTGCCTTCCGTCATGCTCAGAAAATTTGCCCTTGCTGTTGGGTTCTGCCTATCATGATTGAAAGAGCAGTCTCTGTTCTCCATCTGTGCCTTACACTGCAAGCCCGCGAACCACCTCCAACATGCGGTCTTCAGGTCTGGCTCTCTCTGTCTCTTCCAACCGGCAACTCTGTTTGTGTACGTGGCTTGTGCGCCAACAGGTACACCGCCTGTCTGTGCCGTATGTGCCTCCGTGAGCGAGTCCATGTTTGAGCATGCACTCATCACTTCTTGAAACAGTGCTGACGGAGCAACGCTTTGAACCGTATTTTCGAACACGTGTGTCTCGAGAAAGTTCTTGGACTTCACTGAGCTAAACGTCGAGCATTGTTGTATGAGCTGAGTAAGCTTACTCGGGTTAACTGTGTGTAACGCCAAAAGAAATAGAGGATGATCGACTTGCGGCCATAGAATAGCCCATAGGAGGAAACTACCTCCGTAAGGGTCGCCGCCAAGCCAACAGCTCCTCAAACTCATCGCCACTGTCTCAAAGATGTAAAATCCTATGAGAGTACCAGTGCAGAGATGCTGGTACCCATGAGATTGAAAATATGAAATGAGTGTGGCCACCGCCAGTTCACACTGAGCGTCTAGGCCTGTTGCATTGTTTCTCTTAATCTCCTCCTTCTTTCTCAAAAACTTGTACTGTGTCAGATCAAATCCCTCCGAGACTAGAGATTGGTCAAAAACAGTAACAAGGGCCTCGTATTCCTGCGTTTCGTCGCAAGGAAAAGCCTTCATGCAGGCATTGATCTCTTTGAGCTTGCTCAAAAGCGAAGCATCAGAGTCTTTGTCTGAGCTCGTCTTGGCATATAGCATGAGACTTGCCACTCCTCCTTTCTTCCCCTTGAAGGCATTTATGATGTTCTGTCTGTCCTTCTTCTCCGTGTTTGTGACCACCACCGTAGTTGAGCCCGAGGGTGTAGGGGCTGGTGGGGCAGGAGCTGGTGGGGTCAAATATGTCGGAGGGTGTGTCTTTGCACCACTCACTTTTGCTTTCATTCTTTCCAGTCTCATCGTCTTCTCGAACTCCTCATTCGCTTTCGCCTTCGTCTTCTCAGATATCACCAGCTTTTGAGCATGAGTGATAAAGGCCACCAATTCAGAAGCAGATCAGAGAAAACTATATTTCTCCACATATTGGTCAACACCTGCTTTGTTGGCGACCGGTGGTGCGTTATTAAGTGATTTAAGGACAGAGTGATCCTTGGTAGGAATCCATCTCTTCCATGCCTCCTTGTGCAGTAACGCACCCATCAACAGTCTGATCTTGGTCAGAACTCTGTCAGTCTTCTCTAACTCATCAATCACAGGTTGAGTTTCTCCTGCTGCCTTAATGCTTTTTTCCATCTCTGCCTTCCCCTCCTCCAAGGCCTTTATTTCCGTTGTATAAAAATGAAATACGCCATTCGAGTTTTCCGAACCCAGATTGGTCTTCATTTTTGTTACATCGACTGCCTCCTGACCAGTCGCGAGGAATCTGGCCGTTGCTCTTGGGTGTGTGTACTGGAGGTAACCCTCACATCGTGGGCCGTATGTACGTTCCCAAATCAGGGTTTGAGTGTACACCCCAAAGATAGCATCGAGTAATTCAAGGTGGGTGTGTGTGTCCCCAAACTTGATATGCTGTATCTTCTTTCTCTCTTCTGGATCAGAGACCAGTTTGCCGAGGAGCTGTGCTGTGTTTGATAATAGGATATAGACATCCTTTTTAGCACGACTTTTCTCTCTTCTTTGATCCTGAGGGATCCACACATAGGTATCCTTCTCTCCCCCATCTTGTTATCAAACTCTTCTTTAGTGAGGTCATAGTGGTCTTGCACCCACTGTTGTTCCTCCACTGTGATCTCCTCTCCATCACTATGAATCAAGTCGATCATTTTTCGTCCTCCTCCTCCCGTATAGGCAGGTGGTAAGGGATTACCATATGCTCCTCCTCCTCCCGTCTCTTCTTGTTCAAATCCTCCTTCATCTTCGTCTCCTCCATATCTTCCTTCATCATCCCAGCCCTCTTCTACTCCTCCTCCTACTCCTTCATCTCCTCCTCCTTCATTCAATCCTCCTCCTCCTCCTTCATTCAATCCTCTTCCTCCTCCTCCTCCTGCTTCTTCTTCTTCTCTTCTTTGATCTGCCTCCGAGAATTCACTCACTTCGGCGGTCTCTGTCGACATGATGTCGTAGTAGTGATCAACAGGAGGACAGTGTCAGCTCCTATGTTTGGTTTTTGTTCGTTTGTGTTCTGTTCCTCCTTCAGTCGATTGACTAGTGAAGAGAGAAACTAATAGAGAGGGTAGGATAAGATTCCCTGTCCTCTATGAAACACTGTTTGTATGTTTGTTTTTGTTTGAGAAAAATAGTCTTTGAGACTTTCTCCGATTTCTTGTTCTCCTTACTCAGATTACTTTCTCCTCCTTCTTTTCTATATTGTATCTAGTATGAGGCACTTGGACCTACACACAGATAGTAATAGAGAAGCTAGAAAAGCTCTCCTTGAGAAGTCGACAGTCGGTCGGATAACTTCTCAGACCTACCTTTAGAAAACGATCAGAGATTTGCGAAAATACTCTGACGTATGTGTGAGATAATGCAGATAAATACACAAACTAGAGGGGTAGAGTGTTGTGCTCCTGTCCCTATGCTTGTTTGTGTTTTGTGTGTGTTCCTTCACTCTTCTGTCCACCTCCGAGTCCTTCTTCTTGGTCTCTGTGTGAGAACAGCAAGAACGACAGAGAGTTTGTATCTGATGTCTACTTGTGAGCACACAGATACTGATTGGGCTAGAGGGTACGAGACACCTGCTTGAGACCAATCAAATTATTTGTTTTGTGAAAGAGTTATGAGGGAGCTGTGTTGGAGTATTTGTTTTCGTCTGACGTCCCCGTGTGAGACAGGTCAGTGAAAATTCACTCTGTTGCCCGGTAGTGTGTGGCAAAGCAGAAAGAAATCACCCTAGTGATGTGGACTCCAAATGTAATGCCCCCAACGATAGCTCGTAAAAAGTCGGTAATACAACCAAACACAGTCCTCAAGAATGAGAATGATGTCTCGTTATATTAGCTCAGTGAAGCCAAAAAGGAAAACGGCAACAGACCAGGAATAAAATGGCATCAGGTCCAATCCGGACAAATAATACTGAAAAACAAGCTGGTGCACCTGTCACCAGGAAAAGGTATTTTTTACCGGCTATCCGGGGGGTGATGCCTACAGTATGCGGCCTGGAGCATTGCTTTTCTTTCTCTGCTGTTGAAAAAATTCGCAGCGTCCAGGATAATACAGGCAGGAGAGAGAGGGGTGGCAGGACGAGAAGGAGTGGGAGGGCGGGCGGCAGGACAGGATAGGATGGATTGGATAGTGAGGATGGCTGCTTGATTTCCGCCATTTTGACCAACCGCATATTGTGTGCGGTGGAGGAGGTTGGTTTTACCTGGTACTCGGTCGTGCTTAATGGTGATAGCACGATCTACGATAGAAAGGAGGCTGATTCCCCACGAGAGTGGTCTCAGCTTTTCTTTCTTTTCATTGTACCATTTTCCCATGCCGTCTCGAACACGTAGGTGCGGTCTTGTCATAGCGGGGATGTTGTTGTGAGCGAGGTGAGAAAGGAGGCTGATGATACAATCCTTGGAGTTAGGATCGTCGAGGAGATAGAGGAGGAGTTTAGGCGTCCACCCATAAATGTCTCTAAGGTTGTCGCGCTGGAGCTGAGATATGGCCGCCCGTACATTTTCTTCTTCAATTTTTACCATTACCACACTAGGTGGGTTTGGTAAAGCGTCACTGTTTGAGTCTGCTGCTCGCTTCAGCAACTTTTGAAGAAGCTTTTGTTGTAATTTTGAGTCGGTGATATCCGCAGGCACATCCAGGCTAGTAATCTTATCAGACTTATGAGTTTTGTTACCTTTGGTGATTCTGATAATATTCCTTATCAGTCTATCCTTGGGGTCGAGGTTGAGCTGTCGGTCGTCGTCTGCAGGAGGAGATGGCATGCTGGCGGTGGATATTGATGCGGGCATGTTGATGCGTTGAAGTTGTGCTTGTAGCTTCTTTCTTGGTCTGCGTCTTGACAGGTGGAGTGCTAATGACGGGAAGGCTAGAAAGGCGAGGAGTGCATTGTGTAGCGTCTCGTCGTCGGTCACACCAGCATCCCATCTGCTCAAAGCACTAGAAAGTGGTTTGATGACGTTGTTGTGAGCAGAGATTTGAAAGATGCGTTGCAGATCAATAGGTAGTGATTCCCAGGTGGGGTGTGTTGCAATGCATGGAAACATTTCAAGGACAGCTGAGCCATCATCAAGATCAGGGCCGGAGCGGGGGTCATGGTCAGGAGGAATAGAAGGGCAAGATGATGTGGCAGATAAGGGTATAGAAGGAGACGGAGCATTGGGTTGTGAGAGCGGGGGGGTATGTACATGTTGTGCAATGTGTGCATTAGATGCTGCAGGTGGTGTGTGGTGAAAGGGGAGAGAGAGATAGCTGAGTAGAGGGGGTGGCTTCGGGTTCTGGCGAGTCATTAGCATCCTGAGTAGTAGCCTGAGAGATAGATGAAGGGAGAGAGAGAGAAATAGATGGTGAACTAGGTGGAGATAGAGTGGGAGCGCTAGCACATGCACCAGGGCTGATCATGAGGGGGTGATTAGGTGCGCAAGGTGCAGAACTAGGAGAGGGAAGAAGGACGGGAGAGAGAGAAGAGTGAAGAATAGGAGAAAGAGAAAGAGGGATGCAATGTGTGTCAAGAAAGAGAGAAAGTGTAGGAGTACAAGTACTACTACTAGTGGTGAGACGAGGGTGTGAGGAGAGAGAGAGAGAGGGAGAGTTGTTGGCAGCATTGGCATGATCAAGAGCTGCAAGCTTGGCTAGCTTTGCTGCTTTAGTTGATCCTTTAGGGCGTCCTCGTCGTTGGTCAACTTTATCAGCGTCATCAGTAGCTTTGCGCTTCTTGGATGCCTTTGCCTTCGGTTTCTTTGATGGAGGGTGCACGTGGCTGTGGATGGGTTGGTCGGCTGGTGAGAAGGACAGGAGAACGGAGGCTGTGCGCTTTCTCTTCTTCTGACCTATGCTGGAAGTAGATATAGCATTGATAGTGATAGCAGGGATAGCATGGTGTTGAATGTGAGAGTGAGTTGCAATTGTCTGAGATGTAGGTGTGTGAGAGAGATGAGATCGAGGGGGTGAGGAAGTTGGTCCGTTTGTCGAAGTTTCCGCGTTTGTCGAAGTCTGCTTTTTGGTTTCGGCGTTGCTTTTGTTGTCTTCGTTGGTTGGGCTGGTCTCCAGTCGTCGTGCAGAAGTGCTCTGGGAGTTATCAAGTGGTTTTGATGTCTCACCTCGACACCATTTCCTTTTTTTCAGTAACGGTTTTTTTTTGAGCGATTTTTTTTTTTTTTTTTTGAGAAAAAGACGAAAGAAAAATGAAGAAGAGCCTAATTCAAACGAATTCTGGTTCCAAGGAACGACAGTACAAGCTCATAAGGAAATCTGGAACTAAGGTTCAACAGAAAGCTCCTGGAAAGAGTAATATAGAAGGGGCAAGAAAGAGGAAAAAGATAGAAAGAAAGAAAGGAAAAAAGGGATAAAGAAAAAAGCGAGGAAAAGAAGATAGAAGAACAAAAACAGTAAAGAAGGAAAACAGGAAAAAAAAAGAAAAAAAAAGAGAGAGAAAAGGAACAAAGAACAAGACTAACAAAAGAAACAAACAAACAACCAGACAAAAACAAACAAAACAAAAAAGACAACAAAAGATTTTTTTTTTTCAGCCAGGAGCTTGGATGGCTTTCCCGCGTCGCGCCAGCTGACAGGTCGTCTCTTCTTTCGCAGTTCTTCTCTTCCGTTGCATCCTCTCGTATATACTCTCTCTCTCTCTCTTTCGCTCTCTCTCTCTCTCTGAGACTCTCTCAAAGTCCCTCTCTGTCTCGTCTTCTTGCTTGCTTCTTTGAATTTCAGAACTCTTTTCGTTCCATGCGTTTTCTCTCTTTCTTTCTTGTTCTCTTTCTTTTTTTTTCTTTTCTTTTCTTTTCTTTTCTTTTCTTTCTTTCTTTCTGTCTTTCTTTCTTTCTTTTGCCCTCATACTTGGTAATCCTTCCTTTCTTTTCTCTCTTTCTTTTCTTTCTTCCTCTCTTTTCTCTCTTTTCTTTTTTCTTTTCTTCTTTATTTTCTTTCTTTTGTTCTATTTCTTCTCTTTCGTTTCTTTCTTTCGATATCTCTCTCTCTCTCTCTTTCTTTTCTTTTCTTTCTTTTTTCTCTTTTCCTTCCGCCTTTTTTTCTTTTCTCTTTCTTTTCTTTTTATCTCTTTCTCTTGCCCTTACACTTGGTAATCCTTCTCTCTTTTCTTTCTTCTTTTCTTTGTTCTTTTCTCTCCTTTCTTTTCTTTCCTTTCTTTTTTCTCTTTTCCGTCCGCCTTTTTTTCTTTTCTCTCTTTTCTTTTTTCTCTTTCTCTTGCCCTTACACTTGGTAATCCTTCCTTTCTCTCTTTTCTTTCTTTCTTTTCTTTGTTCTTTTCTTTCTTTCTTTTTTGCATTCTTTTCTTTTTCTCTGTCTCTGTCTTTTCGTTTTAGTTTCTTTTCTTTCCCTCTCTTTTCTTTTTCTATTGTCTTTTTCGTTTCTTTCTTTTCTCCCTCTCTTTTCTTTATTTTCTCTTTTTCTTTTCTTTTTGTTTAAATATATATTGCCCTTAAACTTGGTAATCCTTCCTTTCTTTTCTTTGTCGGTTCTTTTCTTTCTTTCTCTTCTTGTTTTCTTTCTCTCTTTTCTCTCTCTCTCTCTCTCTCTCTCTCTTTTTCCGTATTATTACTATTATTATTATTATTATTATTATTATTATTATTATTATTATTATTATTATTATTATTATTATTATTATTATTATTATAGGACACCGTGATAGCCCAGTGGTCAAGTTCTACCATCTGGGCCCTGTCGCCAGTTCGATTCCCGTCGGTGCCACCAGTATTTTCATTGAACATACCGGTCTATTTCTGGACCAGTATTTTCATTGAACATACCGGCCCGTCTGGAAGTGTTGGAACTGCCCTTGCGGGGATGTCATTAGAGCTTATCGTCAATTCTTCGTACTCCCCTCACGGGTGAGACGATGGAGGCGCATGTGCAGAAATGCATCAGCCATTGACAGAGAAGCACTATTATTATTATTATTATTATATTATATTATTATTATTATTATTATTATTATTATTATTATTATTATTATTATTATTACTATTATTAGGGAGTACATAGGCCATCGGTCCTTTCCATGGGCTGATTGGTATAAAGCTCCTAGAGTAATGTTCTATGCCGTCACTTCCTTTATTCCACCGATTGGTGTGGAGACTTTCCTTATGGAATGGAGGACTGGATGCACATGGCCTTTTGGCTCAGCAATTGGCAGGAGATACACTATTATTATTATTATTATTATTATTATTATTATTATTATTATTATTATTATTATTATTATCTGGACACCGTGATAGCCCAGTGGTCAAGTTCTACCATCTGGGCCCTGTCGCCAGTTCGATTCCCGTCGGTGCCACAAGTATTTTCATTGAACATACCGGTCTATTTCTGGACCAGTATTTTCATTGAACATACCGGCCCGTCTGGAAGTGTTGGAACTGCCCTTGCGGGGGTGTCATTAGAGCTTATCGTCAATTCTTCGTACTCCCCTCACGGGTGAGACGATGGAGGCGCATGTGCAGAAATGCATCAGCCATTGACAGAGAAGCACTATTATTATTATTATTATTATTATTATTATTATTATTATTATTATTATTATTATTATTATTATTATTATTAGTGGCGCCGCGATAGCCCAGTGGTTAAGGTCTACCATCTGGGACCTGTCGCCAGTTCGATTCCCGTCGGTGCCAGTATTTTCAAAGGATATTTTCTTTGAAGGTATTGGTCTGTCTGGAAGGCTTGGAGCTGCCTTGCGGGGGTGTCAGTAGAGCCTATCGTCAAATCTTCGTACTCCCCTCGCGGGTGAGACGATGGAGGCACATGTGCACAAATGCATTCGCCATTGACTGAGAAGCACTATTATTATTATTATTATTATTACTATTATTACTATTATTACTATTACTATTACTACTACTACTACTACTACTACTACTACTACTACTACTACTACTACTACTACTACTACTACTATTATTATTATTATTATTATTATTATTATTATTATTATTATTATTATTATTATGGACACCGTGATAGCCCAGTGGTCAAGTTCTACCATCTGGGCCCTGTCGCCAGTTCGATTCCCGTCGGTGCCACCAGTATTTTCATTGAACATACCGATCCGTCTGGACCAGTATTTTCATTGAACATACCGGCCCGTCTGGAAGTGTTGGAACTGCCCTTGCTTGCGGGGGTGTCATTAGAGCTTATCGTCAAATCTTCGTACTCCCCTCACGGGTGAGACGATGGAGGCGCATGTGCAGAAATGCATCAGCCATTGACAGAGAAGCACTATTATTATTATTATTATTATTATTCATTATTATTATTATTATTATTATTATTATTATTATTATTATTATTATTATTATTATTATTATTATTATTAAACTGTGACGCCAACTCATATTCCTTTGGTGGTAGATGCTGGGGATGAGGGTCGTTGCGCGCGTAAAAGATCTTAAACTCCGCATATGCTGGTTGATAGCCCAGGACCCAGCAGACACCAGATTGTTATGGGTGGGGTTTCGAGGCAGCTCTAGCAACCGCGCTTGGTGTATGCACTTGCACATTCGGTGACGTCTTGCAAGAGGTTGCTGGGACTGCGGAATAACCTCGGCTTATGCAGTCTTGCCCTCAGGAGCTCCATCGGTGGCCCCGATCATCAGGCGAGAGACTGACACGGGGGTGGAGGACCTCGAACAAGGGTATTGGAGGCTTATGTCCGTTGAGGATATGCCATTAGCTGCATCAGTACGCCTCAGATATAGTAAATAGTATTATTATTATTATTATTATTATTATTATTATTATTATTATTATTATTATTAGTATTATTATTATTATTATTATTGTTATTATTATTATTATTATTATTATTATTATTATTATTATTATTATTATTATTATTATTATTATTATTATTATTATTATTATTATTATTATTATTATTATTATTATTATTATTATTATTATTATTATTATTATTATTATTATTATTATTATTATTATTATTATTACCCCCCCCCCTCCATGGTAAGTCAAAGAGGGAGGGGGGGGGGTGGTGGTGATGGAGTGTTAATAATAATTCTGAAAGTGAAGACGGTTTGTTTACTAATAAATCTGGTATGAATAATTCTGAAAGTGAAGTTTGTTTATTTATTAAAATTAAGTTATTTTCAGTTGTACGGGTACGTATATTTTAAGACCTCGTAAGGTTACAATGTTACAATATTAATACAATAAAATATTTTTTTTAAAAAAAAAGTTTTTTTTGTTTCAACATAGAATTTCCGTCCAAATTAAGATTTATAGCACATTATTGGAATTTCATCCAAAATAAAAAAATTGTGTGCTTGCTTGACTTGAAATTAAAATTGTCGACGGTAATATATATAAATTATTATTGGGAAAATTTTTAGCTTGGGAAATAAAACTTTACCTTGCTCACATTTGGATGGTACGACCTCAGGATTTTTTTTTTAATCTGATTATATTAATGTGAAATTTGTTATGAATTATTAGTTTTTGATTGAATTTTTCAAAATCAAACAGTTACAAACCTTTTGTAGCGGCTTTCCTGCTGCCTTCGTACTTCGGCGGCTGTAGAGATTTGTTATGTGTTGTTTTTCTTTGTTCAATTTTTATATAACACCAAATCACTAGCACTTAGAAACTAAATTGTGTTTTATAAAATTTAATCAATGGTTTAATCTAATTTTAATTTTTTACAAAGTTTTAAAATCTAACTATTATTTTTAATAATATAAACTTGATCTAGTATTTTAATGCTGACTCATGATTTCAAATCTAGTCACTTTTTCAGTGTGACTGTGACTAATTGTTATTAATGTTACCTGAACGTTGCTTTGTACAAACTGCTATTAAAGATGATTTTACATCTCAAATGAGTATTATAAATCTGTAATGCTTATTGTAACAAACTTTATTTAAAATTTACATTTAACTTGATTAAAAAATTTAAAATTCAGA
>WBZZ01002861.1:107500-110000 GCA_019918135.1 Paulinella micropora
AACGCTCTTCGTGGATGGCCCGGATAAGCTACGTCCAGAGCAGGGAGGCTTCCGCCCGGGGCGTCGCACTACGGATCAGGTCTTTACCCTTTGGCAGAGGTTGAAGGGGCGTCAGCAGCAGAAGCGGGAGTCGTATGTCCTGTTCGTCGATCTACGCAAGGCTTTCCCGTCTGTTTGGAGAGATGGCCTATTTGAGAGGCTCTGGAAGCTGGGTGTAAGGGGCAAGTTCTGGCGCACGCTACGCAGGTGCTACGAGCTGACTTCGTCGCAAGTGCTAGTTGATGGAGCACTCACCCCCGAAGTACTGGAGGGTGTAGGCGTCCAACAGGGGTCCCCTCTCTCTCCCACACTCTTCAACGTCTTTATGGATGAGCTGTGTGATCGGCTGGCGAGTGCCCTCAAGATCACGGATGTGAAGCGGCTGAACGACATCAAGGCACTTCTATACGCGGACGACGTGGCCCTCATCGCTCACAGTCGCACCGAGCTCCAGAAGATGGTCAATCTTGTGGCCAAGTTTGCGGAAGATTATCGGCTGGAAGTCAACTTGAAGCCCGGCAAGACGGAAATCATGCCCATTTACACGTCGAGCAAGGCGAAACGACCAAGTATCAGGGAGCGAGGTGAGCCCGTGGTGTGGTTTCGCGGCCAGAAGCTTTGTGTCACCAGTCAGTACAAGTACCTGGGAGTGGTTATCACCGACGACCTGAAGTGGAAGGAGCAGGCCCTGCGGGCTACGCGTGTCACTGAAGTCGCCACCGCAGGTTGGTACTCTTTGTGGTGTGCAGGTGAGATACAAGCTAGGTATCGTCTCATGTGCTGGAATCAACTTGTGGGGGCCAAGCTGAAGTACGCCTTCGATGTCTGGCGTGCCCCCGTATCGCAGCTCACCAAGCTGGAGGCAGCAATGCTGCGCCCCATGAGGATGATTCTCGGCATCAGCCCTAAGACAAGCAAGTGGATTACACTCTTTCTGGCGCGCTCTTTGAGTGCGGAGCGTTTGCGGCGGGCGGCGCAACTGAAGTTCTATGGACGGCTGCGTGTTCTACCGGAGAAGCGATTTCCTGTCATCGCATCTCAAGTCAAATCCGACTGGACTGCGGAGGCCGAAGGCGCTATCAGGGACTCAATGGATCTACAACAAGGGCTTCAGGAGCTCCTAAATAGCTCAGAGAAGGACCTCGAGGGTTGGAGTTCGACTGTGGACAAGTGGGCCCTTCAGCAGGACGTCAAGATGGTGCAGCAACTGATGTGGGACAAGCGAGAGGCAGGCAGCGATCTTACTGATGGCCTGCGAGTCATCCTAAGACAAGTCTTTGGAACTAAGGAGTTCCCAAGATGGGTAGCCCTTGATGATGCGCATTATAATCTGCTTCGGAGAAGGTTGCTCAGCTGCAACAACCGCCTTCGGTTGTACCGCAGCAAGTTGGTCAGTGGCATGTCCCCTCGCTGCTTCTGTTGTCATGATGATGTCAATGAGTCCCTTGCGCACTTCTTATGGGATTGCCCCATGCATGAGGGGAGACGTAAGCAGCTGTTGCTGAGTATGCAGAGGCTCGGTGGCATGGCTGTGGGGGCTGCTGAGGGGGATGGAGGGAGTGAGGAGGGTGGTGAGGTCGTAGGCGGTGAGGTTGTGGTGGAGGATGTGTTGCTTGGGCGGGAGCGGGAGGGCTCTGTGCGGCAGGGTTGGGATGATATGTCGCCTGTGGATCAATCACGATTGTTTTGTAAGTTTTTTCAGGGGAAGTCGCGCTTCCGCAGTAACTTTAGGCTTGCTGCGTTGTTAGGGGTTACAGCGTTGCGTCCCCCTCCAAAGTTGGATGTGTTGTTTGGATCATATGTGTCTGAGTGTTGGTCTGCTAGGGAGGGTAAAAGGGAGGAGCTTGGGGTGGAGGATGGGGGCGAGGAGGTGATTGACCTCACTGAGGTTCCATCAGCTTCTGTCCCACCCTCTCCCCCAAGTGACGTTGATGTTGCGCGGCGCGGCCGTCCGCGCAGAGTGGACGTCCTGGCTAGAGAGAGGGGTTCGGGAGCGCAGCGTAGTGTCTCGGAGTTCTTCTCTTCAGCTAACACCCTCGCATCTAGCTCTTCATGCACTTCACAGCCCCCATCTGCCCCTGCTGTTGCTGTTGCTGCTATGTCTGTTTGGTGTTCTGACAATGCGTTGGGATCGGCTGACCCCGGTGACCCAATGGAGGCACATGTCCAGGATCTGGATCTGATGCTATAGTCTGAGGAAGCCTATTATTATTATTATTATTATTATTATTATTATTATTATTATTATTATTATTATTATTATTATTATTATTATTATTATTATTATTATTATTCTCGGCATCAGCCCTAAGACAAGCAAGTGGATTACACTCTTTCTGGCGCGCTCTTTGAGTGCGGAGCGTTTGCGACTGGCGGCAGCGCAACTGAAGTTCTATGGACGGCTGCATGTTCTACCGGAGGAGCGATTTCCTGTCATCGCATCTCAAGTCAAATCCGACTG
>WBZZ01002861.1:115000-127500 GCA_019918135.1 Paulinella micropora
GCCACACAAGGCGAAACAGCTTGAGCAGTCCGGCGAGCATGAGCCAAATTTGGATCGGTAGAGGCGAAGGCGATTGTTGCAGCTCAACAATCGCCTTCTGATAAGGTTGTGACTTCCCCCCTCCAGCGCCCGCCAACGTGGGAAAGCAGAGCGGGAAGACATCTGGCTAAGCAGCACCCTAAGCCCATCAGAGGGCTTAGCCTGCCGCTCCCAGCCAGCTACTTCCTGCCGGACAGACCATTGCTTTACCACCTCGTTCCAGTTCGCCAGAGCGGCCCGCCAGTCCTTATCATCTACCGTGCCATCTTCGTTCACGACCCGCTTGAGCGCATCCAAGCCCTCCCGCAGCCTGTGATCTGCTAAGATCAAATTTTCCGTATCTTCCTTCCATTTGCACCGACCCGTGTTGTAAAGCCTGCGTGTTAGCGCTGTGTTGCCCAGTAACTCGATGCGCCCTAGGAACCGAAGCCGGGCCGCCTTGGCAAGGATGCTAAAACTCGGCGTGCGGCCTAAACCCCTGGTGATGCAGCCGCTTGTGCGCGTACCAACACCCAAGATGACCCGCAGGGGCGCTACCAACGCGCCCTCCAGCTTACTCAGCTTGTTGGCGCCCGGCAGATCCCAAAAAGCCGATGCGTAAAGCAACTTTGCGCCAACCATTTGCTGCCAATTCATCAGCCGAAGACGCGCTGGAACTTCATGGGCAATCCAGAGGGGGTAGCAGGCAGCCGTTCCCGCTACAGTGATTTCCGCCGCCCGCTTCGCTTGCGGTTTATCGGAGAGGGTGTCCGTGAGCAGAACTCCCAGGTATTTGTAGTGGTCGGTGACGTTGAGAACCTTGCCCCGGAACCTCACGCATGGGGGCGACTTTTTTGACTTGGCGTGCCCGTATATCGGCATGACTTCCGTCTTGCCCGGTTTCAGGTTGATTTCAAGCCGATAGTCCTCCACGAATGTCGCCACGACATTTACAATCTGTTGAAGCTCCGTGACACTATGCGCAATTACCGCAACGTCGTCTGCGTAAAGCAGGGTCCGTATGTCTTCGATGCGGTTGAGGTCCTCGATCTCCAACTCTTTCGCGATTCGGACCGTTAGCTCATCCATGAAGACGTTGAACAGCGACGGTGACAACGGCGACCCTTGCTGAACTCCCATCTCTTCCAGCACTTCACCAGTGAGTTCGCCATCGACTAGCACTCGCGATGACGTTCTTCGGTAAAAACGCCGCAGAATGCGATAGAACTTGCCCTGTACCCCCATCTGGGTTAGCCTCTGAAACAACCCGGCCCGCCAAACCGTAGGGAATGCCTTTCTCAGATCCACGAACAAAACGAAAGAACGGAGGCCAGCTTGTTGTCTAAGGCGCAGACGCTCCTTAAGGACAAAAATCTGGTCCCCCGTACTACGTTTTGGCCGGAACCCACCCTGCTCTGGGCGAAGCCTGCCCGGCTGATCGATGAAAGCCGTAAGCCTCGCCGCCATAAGGGACAGATACATCTTACCCAGACAGCTCAGAATCGCGATGTCTCTCCAATTTTCCGGATCGGTTGGGTCGCCTCCTTTTGGGATGTTGACGATAATCGCTTTGCCCCAGTCGCTGGGGGTGTATTCGCACGATTTCAACCAGTTGAAGAAGCGCACCAGAAAGCTCACAATCCGCGTGCCTCCGTACTTGAGCATCTCGTTCTTGATCTTATCCGGTGAGCACGCTTTGTGATTCTGGAGATTTTCCTGGCAGAGCTCCACTTCCTTCTCGGTGTAATCATAGTCCAGCGGGCCTGTCTCAGTCCGGATCTCCTCGGCTTGCGCCATGACCTCATATTGGTCGCGCAGGTTGTCGTTATACTGGGAGGTTTCGCGGGCCTTCCGCTCGGGCTCAATCCGCGCTGCTTCCTCATCGGAACCGACTTCCTCTACACATGCATCCTCCAAAAACTGGTTTTCTTTGGGGACCACCATACGTCGGCGGTATTCTTCCCATTGTTGTAGTTTTTCCCGGAGTGTGCATGCCAGAGTGCCATCGGGCTTCCGAACAGGAGCAGAAGCGTTCGACCGCCGAACCCCGCCCAAACGCTTTGACAGCTTCCAGTACGTGGCCATGGTAGCGCTCCTGAAGTTGGCAGCGGTGTCATTCTGGACCCGCTTCCACGCTTGCTCCTTCTTCTCCTTGCATAACCTTCTGACCGCCTTCCTCGCTTCTTTACATCTTTGCCAGGCCTCTCGGTTGGCCTCATTCCTTCGCCAGAGGCCGTATGCCTCTCTCCGTCGCGCAATCGCTTCCCTAAGACTCTCATCAAACCATGCATTAGTAAACCCTGGCCTAATCACCCGAACTCCCAAGACCTTCACGGCTGCGCCCGTGAAAGCTCGGACCACTAAGCTAGCGACCCTATCTACCTCCTGCTGAAGCTCATCCGGGTCCTCCACTGCTGATAGATCTGGGAGGCCATCTGGCAACAGCCCCGATATACCAGCTGCAAAGGTCTCGTCGTACTTCAACCTAAGCTTAGACAGCTCACTCTCCTTACCCTCAACTACCCTGCCTATCAAGCGCTCTGCCTTGAATGCTTTGTTCCTCTTTACCTGCTTTTTGGGGGGTGGCTGTCCCCCCCAGACCAGTTCCGCCCACACAGCTTTGTGGTCGGTATCAAGGTCTACCTCGTCGACGCCGAAGCTTGCCTCCTCCGCCAGCTCGGAAGAGACGCAGATGTAATCCAGTAGATGCCTTCGTCCACCTACATTTTCCTGCCTAGACCACCAATATTTGTCCCCCCGTGGTTGCGAAAACCCACTGAGATTGCGCAACCCCGTGGCAACAAGCATCGCAGCCAGCAACTCACCATTCTCACTCCTAACCCCTCTACCCCTCTCATCTATCTCGCCAAAGAGGCCCACCACTCCCTCCTCCCGCGCTATTCTGGCGGGCCCCAGCTTAGCATTAGCATCACCAACCGTAACCACATGACCTTTGGTGGCGAAGTAGGAGACGGCCGCCTGCCACGCCTCATAGGCTGCAATGGATTCCTCTCGTTGATTTTCTTGGGGGAAGTAGCCGTTGCCGACGAACACATCCGACGCCGTCGCGCTCCCAGACGACAGCCTCACCCACAATTGCTGTGGGTGTGGAACAGGCGCCTGTACAATGGTAGCGCACGGTGCCAGATAGTTGGCCACCAACGTCAAGACTCCCCCCAAGAGACGCGAGCCCGCACCAGTTGCAGCCGCTTTGCCGAGGACTGCGAAGCCGTCGACTTGGAGCTTCTCCACCTTCTGCGACGATAGGTTGTGCTCCTGGACTCCGACGATCACCCAGCCTCGCTCCTTGTAGTGCTCGGGCCATTCCCCAAAGCCTGGGCTATCCGCACCCACTTTGCCTTGCCAATTATGTGAGGCCACCCTCAGTGGGAAGCCTTTCACAAATTGGGAAGAACGAAGCTGATGCCGATGCCTGCGCTTCGGTTGAGCCCGCCTGGAGCCCTCCGCCACCCTCCACGGCCCATCCTGCACCCTCCGCCCCAGCTCCTCCAGCTCCCGCATCCCGCCCCACTCCGCCAAGGGAGATTCACCGCTTGAGGCTTCGCCCTGGGGCTCGTCGACTTCCACGTCGAGCACCCAGTAGCCAAATCCCTGCTTGCGAAGCTCCCTCTGCATCTCTACATACTGGGCACCCCCCCGTGCAGCCCGCTGCTTCTCTCTTTCCCGGAAAGTCCTACCCGTCGCAACGTGAACCTTTCCCGTGAAGAACTTACGCTCCCGCAGCAGCCGCACCATCTTCTCCGCCTCCTCACAAGACGCACATTTAATCCGCAAATGTCGCCCACTACTCTGCCCGCGAATTCCACCTCGACTTTCCCGAGACCGAGAATTCGGAGCTCTCGCGCCATGACCACTATCTGAGAGACATGCGATAGCCCCCATACTATGCAACATCTCTTATCCAGCTCATTTCGTACCTTCCTCCGCCACCTCCTCGGTGGCGGTACCGCTTGCCAC
Source organism: Paulinella micropora (assembly GCA_019918135.1). NCBI lineage: Eukaryota > Cercozoa > Imbricatea > Euglyphida > Paulinellidae > Paulinella > Paulinella micropora. The sequence continues at coordinate 118,997 of WBZZ01002861.1, forward strand.
ACGCCGTGACCAGACCTTTCCGGACGTGACTTCTCTTCCGAGGTTGGGGAGGGTGATCGAGATGCAGCAGGATTGCTGGCTCTACGTGATTCAGGTTGCCCGTCAGGTACGCGAGCACTCGACCACCCCACCCCGGCCGAGTAGCCATCACCACCCGCAGGCGCACTCCCACGGGGAACGTCTAAACCTGAAGGATTACCGCCTTGACCCATAGGGCCAGCACTAGCGGCCGCGCTCTTCGCATAAGAACCTGACATAAGTGGTATGGGACCCCGGTGCCGCATTGATCGAGTTGTAAATTCGATAAATGAGGACCCAGGTGGGGTTATTTAAAGCTCAACCCTTAAAAAGCATACGTGTACGTATGTATAGGAATACACACAAACACTCACCTGCATCCGTAACCAGGCACGAGGCAGGACCCGCTGTGCATCATCGAGGTAGGTGTCGTGGCAAACCACCCTGCGTCCGATAAACGCTGCAAGTGAGTCATCTACCGAGAGCACAGAGTGACAGGCCCGTGCACGTGTACCCACCGCCCCATAACCCTCCGCCAGAGCAACCCCATGGCATCCGCAGGATGAGCACGAAGAGTGCTGAGAGAGAGGGTGAGCCAGGAGCCCCGCTCCGGTCCGTCGTTACTTTGGTCATTTAGTCGTTTCAAGGCTTGTGGTAAGGTGTAGGGCCTCTCGTCTTCGTACAAACTCCGACCGACAGTAGTTTGGTTGACCATCCTTCGCGGTGACCCTCTGAACACAACCCCCTCCCCCAGTGCCCACCCCTTGTGATTCCAGAGGCCACCCCGAGCCAAGAGCCATGAGTATGATGAGCAACTCACATGAGTTACTCTCAGTAATTGGGACCCGTCTCATAAATCAATGGAACGCTTATCGTGCGCCCCTCATAGGCTCAGCCCGCCCATGTGAAAGCTAGGCCTCGCCCAAAGCAAAGCAAAGCAAAGCAACAAAAAAAAAAAAAAAAAAAAAAAAAAAAAAAAAAAAAAGAGAGAGAGAGAGAGAGAGAGAGAGAGAGAGAGAGAGAGAGAGAGAGAGAGAGAGAGAGAGAGAGAGCGAGCGAGAGCGAGGCCGCCGTGGCTCGCCCGCAATCCAGCTGGGTGCACCTCGTCACAACCACTCATCGGCGTGAGCTCATAGCTGTGTGCGACATAGGTACAAGAGCAAGAGGACAAACAGTGTGCCAGCGTGGATGTGTGGGTGAGGCAGTGTGGTGAGGCAAAGCAGCGATGCCAGTCGAATCCCTGGAGACGGAACCTAGCATCAAAAACATCGTATAAGTCTACCCCAGGCCTCCATCCACCGAGTGGTGAGCTCGATAAAAGAAGACCCGAGTGGGGTTATTTAAAGCTCAACCCTTAAAAAAGCATAAACATGTACGCCGCCAGGAACCCAACAACAATAACATAGCAGCCAGGAACCCAACAACAATAACATAGCAGCCAGGAACCCAACAACAATAACATAGCTTCCGTAACCAGCCTTCAGGAACCCGCCTCAGTTACCCGCCCCCGTAACCAGGTCAGAGACGTGACGTACTATGCATCATTGAGGTGTCGTGGCAAGCCACCCTGCGTCCGATAGAAGCTACAAAAGAGTCATCTACCGAGAACACTAAGTGACAGGCCCGGTCACATGCACCCAACACGTCCCGACCCTCCGCCAGAGCATCCCCATGGCATCCGCAAAGTGAGCACGAGGGGTTCTGGAAGAGAGGGTGAGTCAGGAGCCCCGCGTCCAGGCAGTCGCTACTGTGGCAGTTGAGTGATTTCAAGGCTTGTGGAAATGTGTGGAGCCTGTCGCCTTCATTCCCACTCATACCGACAGTAGTTTAGTTAACCAACCTGTCCAGTGACCCACTGAGCCCAACCCCCTCCCTCAGATAACCCCCCGCACCCCGAGTGATACCAGAGGCCACCCCGAGCCAAGAGCCGTGAGCGTGGTGAGAGAGCTTCTCTCAGTAAAAGTTTCCGTCTCATGAATCAGTGGAGCACTGATTATGTACCCCTCATAACAAGCTGCCAACGGCCCCAACCCCGCCGTGTGGCGGTGACACCCAACCATGTATTGGTGCCCCCCCAAAATAATAATAATAATAATAATAATAATAATAATAATAATAATAATAATAATAATAATAATAGTAACAATAGTAACAACAACAATAATAATAATAATAATAATAATAATATAATAATAATAATAACAGTAATAATAATAATAATAATAATAATAATAATAATAATAATAATAATAATAATAATAATAATACTATATCTGAGGCGTACTGATGCAGCTAATGGCATATCCTCAACGGACATAAGCCTCCAATACCCTTGTTCGAGGTCCTCCACCCCCCCGTGTCAGTCTCTCGCCTGATGATCGGGGCCACCGATGGAGCTCCTGAGGGCAAGACTGCACTAAGCCGAGGTTGTTCCGCAGTCCCAGCAACCTCTTGCAAGACGTCACCGAATGTGCAAGTGCATACACCAAGCGCGGTTGCTAGAGCTGCCTCGAAACCCCACCCGTAACAATCTGGTGTCTGCTGGGTCCTGGGCTATCAACCAGCATATGCGGAGTTTAAGATCTTTTACGCGCGCAACGACCCTCCTCCCCAGCATCTACCACCAAAGGGTTATGAGTTGGCGTCACAGTTTAACGCCTTGAGGCCATTGGGCTGGAACTCTGTTTAGCAAGTGTGACTAGGTTTTTTCATCGGGATTTCCCTCAAATATGTCACAGTCAACTCCAAGGGATGATGATAATAATAATAATAATAATAATAATAATAATAATAATAATAACAACAACAACAATAATAATAATAATAATAATAATAATAATAATAGTGCTTCTCTGTCAATGGCTGATGCATTTCTGCACATGCGCCTCCATCGTCTCACCCGTGAGGGGAGTACGAAGAATTGACGATAAGCTCTAATGACACCCCCGCAAGGGCAGTTCCAACACTTCCAGACGGGCCGGTATGTTCAATGAAAATACTGGTCCAGAAATAGACCGGTATGTTCAATGAAAATACTGGTGGCACCGACGGGAATCGAACTGGCGACAGGGCCCAGATGGTAGAACTTGACCACTGGGCTATCACGGTGTCCATAATAATAATAATAATAATAATAATAATAATAATAATAATAATAATAATAATAATAATAATAATGATAGCGATATCACCACCGCCACCAGCATCATCATCGACAACAACAAAAACATCACCACCACCACCACCAACAACAACAACCACAACATCAACAACAACAACAACAACAACAGCAACAACAGCAACAACACCAACAACAACACCAACAACAACACCAACAACAACACCAACAACAACACCAACAACAACACCAACAACACCAACAACAGCAGCAGCAACACCAACAACAATTGAACAACAATTGAACAACAATCGAACAGCAACAATTCAACAACAACAACAACAACAACAACAACAACAATTGACAACAACAACAACAACAACAAACAGATCACACCCATTCTCTCTTTAACACAAAAACCAAAGCCATGCAACAGAAAACAACACCCAAACAATAAACAGAACCCCCCCCCCCAAACCTTAAAAAAGGCGGGAAAACATTTGAACTTGAAAATTTCAAGTCAAGTTTGAGTGTAGAAATTTGAACTTGACATTTTAAAATTTGATAAATTACATTAGGTTGCATGCATTTTGATGTAAAACATAAAAACAAAAAGGAACCAACCTCAACCAAGTTAGAGCCCAACCGAAAACTGCTCGCTCAGTGTACGTGTAACGGTTGCAACGGTAACCGATTGCTTTTAAAAATGATTCGCATGGTTTTATTCAGTTAAAATGTTTCATTTTGAAAGAAAACAAAAGCAAGAACAGTAATATTACTATTAGATAGGATCTGTCATTGTCTGTCCATGTTAACTAATCACTGAGCTACTAGTGCTTCACATTCAGAACCGGTGCCACCCGCAAACTTGAAAAATTTTAATTTAAATTTGAATTTGAATTGCAATTTGAGTTAATATTATTAATTTTGAATTAAATAAATTAAAGTACATACGTTTTGGTGTAAAACAACATATATAAAAACAGAGAGAAACTAAACTCAATCAAGTTAGAACCACTCAGCAAAGAAAGGCCACGGTGACTGCAAAATCGTTAAAAAAAAACTGCTGTAACGGCGGAGTGGAAATTCAATTTTTTTTAAAATTTTTCTTCAAAGATATGAATTCAGTGAGGTGAAATCTTTTGTTTTTTTTAAACAATATTAATGTATATATTGTATAATCATGAAGTTTCAAACGTGGACGGTGCCACCGACTTTCATATTTCAACTTGCATGCGGTTAACTTCCACTTATCCTGTCACTGAACCGTGTCCAGACCTAAGACAAGACAAAACGATTCCGCTCCTAGTTCCAGTTTTGAAAAAAAAAAGTATATAACTTGGAAAAATAATTTATTTTAGTTTTAATTGTCTTATTACTGGGTACATTCAAGTCACCTGTCAAACTCAGCCATAGAATTTGTGGTAAGGGGCAGATTTCAGATCAGCGGCCAGATTTCAGATTAGTGATCAGAATTCAAATTAGTGTAACTTAACGGCTATATCCGTCCGCAAAATCTACATAATTTTTGCGAAATATTACAGTTAAATTGCCAATTTGAATTCTGACCACTAATCTAAAATCTGACCGCTAATCTGAAATCTGACCCTTAACTCAAATTCGCTGGCTGAGTTTGACACTTGAATGTAGCCAGTACTAGAATATCATAATAATTAACATCGTTGTTCAATTCAACTAATAGAAAAATTTTTGAACGTGACGACTGTTACAGTGACTCAATATTTAATAATATAACAACTATCTAACGAACTGTAGAATGTGGAATACCTAACGTAGAAGCCTCCGCGTATTCCTCATTCTACAAGTCGTTAGATAGTAGTTGTTATATTATTAAATATTGAGTCACTGTAACACTCAGGCTGTCACGATTCAATTTCCTGACCAAAAATTTTAAAAATAAGGCTAGCCGCCTTCAAGTTGGAGTTCAATACTGATAACTGTCAATTTAATTAATAAATACTAAGTTAATATTATCTTATTTTAATAAATTAATGTTTATGGTATTTAATAATTTATCAATTTGACACTTTCATCTAACTTAATACTGATTTGGTTGCGATCGCCGGGTGACCCACCAAACTTTACCTTGCTCAAGATAAAATTTTTCCCAATAATATTATATATATATATATATATATATATATTAATATATTAGTAATTTGTATATTACAGGTAACATACTATATTAAAAGTTTTTTTCCACGGAGTGAACAACTTTGTTATTGTATTAATAATAAGCTTATTTATAAGACTCAGTCTTACGCCAGTATATATGTGACTCGAACATTGATGATTTACTCTGAGAACCTAGACTAGTTTACTTTCTTTTCCTACTCATCTCTTAGAGTGGCTTCCTGTTGAGTCAAAGCCTTGATATTAATAAGTATTAATAATACGACCAGTGGCGATCAGGATAAACGGAAATGGAAAGTCTTTTCGAACGTTGCTTACCTTGATCTGATTTCCATTATGTCACGGTATAATACTAATATCCTTTCGTAGCCTCGGATCATAGTATCCTTCATAGATCATAGTATCAATTTAATACTTGAAACATAGTACTGAATATTTAAACTAATATTAATTTTAAATTACTAATAACCGAATATATTAATACTTGATTTTTTTTTTATTTATTTTTTTTGGCCGACAAGTATACGGTGTAATTGTTATTTATTTCTTTTTTCATTAGAACAGGTGGGTCAAAAAATAATCAAAACAGAAAAACTGACACAAAAATCGATTTTTCTGTCATAAAAATTATTGCTGTTGACATTCAAGACAACAACAAAAATTAGTTTTTCATTTTTGTGTCAGATTTTCATTTTTGTGACAGTTTTTCATTTTTGTGACGAAAATTCAAATTTTCAAATTTAACGGTAACATTTCGCGAAAATTTACGATATTTTGCGGACGAATATAGCCGTTAATTTGAAAAATTCAAAATTTCACCCAAAATCAAAATTCCAACCAAAACTGAAATTCCAACCAAAACAGAAAAATCAATTTTTTTTGTTGTCTTGAATGTCAACAATATTTCAAACAAAACCCGGAAAAAATCAGTCAAAATAAAAAAAATCGTTCATTTATTCCTCTTGAATGTCGTTAGTAATATAATAGTAAAGTGTTTAGAATCTATCAAAGGCAGGAAAAGGAATGACGCGACCCTCGGCTGTTTGTTAGCCATTCTAAATGCTACGTGCAGTTGCACAGCCAGCCTATTACTGACACGACATTTAAGAGGCAACATAGCCCAGCTTTAAACTCAATATTCTCCATCCATGCAAGTGTTGTGGCAGCGCTGAAGCCATTGTTTGGAAGCTAAGGAGAAAAGCTTTACCAACGATGTTCTCTGCATTTTGGTATATCAAAAATCGATGGAGACAAAGTTGCACGACTTTGCAACTTGATTGTCCGCAGTAGCGGTGAGAGCGATGGTGGAAATGGTGGAAGCCTTTGGCTTGCCCGAGTCCCGAACAAGGATTGCTTCGGGCTGGAGCAATCGTGAAAGGATGTTAATCGTAGTAGTCTGTATAGGTTGGTTCTCTTCTGGGCTCTTGACTTGCTTTTGCACCTACCTAGGTTGATTAGGTTGCTTACAGCAACCGCAATCTACTTATTTTTTGTAACTAATACTGTTGATATTCTACGTGCATCACTACCAGTACAGAATCAGAAAAAAAAAAAAAAAAAAAAAAAAAAAAAAAAGGGAGTGGTCTCATAGTTTGTCGAAGCCGGCTAGGATATCTTCTACACCAGAGAACGACATGATGGAGTTGGCAGAAAAGTTACTGATGTCCGACGCGTCGAACGTCGTCACTGTCCGCTGCTGTTGTTTCTCTTTGATCCCGGCCTGCAACGTGGCACCCTTCTTGGTTATTGTCTTGCCAGCCTTGATTTCCCCCGTGTCCACTTTCTTGCGGCGGCCAGCGGGTCGCTTGGGCGCAACCAGTATGGCCCCGCCCGCCCTGATGAAGCCAGGCGCCAGCGAGTCTGAGTTCTCCTTCCCGGGCTCGGGGTCACCACTGTCCACCACCTCCTCCTTCTCACTAGCCCTCTCCTGCTGCTCTGGCTGCACATTCTTCTCAGTCAACACGCCGTTCGGCTCAGGAGAAATCTGCTCATTCTCATTCTCGTCCTCATAGTCCAAACGCCGCGGCGAGCTGTGGGCCGACTGGTCCACCAAGTCTTCGTTTTCCCCTGCATCGTCCTCGTCCTCGTCCTCGTCCTCGTCCTCTGCTACATTGGCCTTCTTGGCGCCGCGCAGCACGATCGGCTTGACGATGTTGGATTTGTCCTTTGAGCTGGGACGCTTCACCTAGAGAAAGATGTAGATGTAGATATAATTATTGATATAGATATAGATTTAGATATAGATATGAGTATAAATACCGATGTTGGAAAAAAAGGAAGAAAACAAAGAAAAGAAAGAAAGAAAGAAAGAAAGAAAGAAAGGAAGGAAGGAAGGAAGGAAGAAAGGAAGGAAGGAAGGAAGCAAGGAAGGAAGGAAGGAAGGAAGGAAGGAAAGGAAAGGAAGGAAGGGAAGGAAGGAAGGAAGGAAGGAAGGAAGGAAGGAAGAAAGAAAGAAAGAAAGAAAGAAAGAAAGAAAGAAAGAAAGAAAGAAAGGAAGGAAGAAAGGAAGAAAGAAAGAAAGGACCTTGGAGTTGGACGAGGCGGCAGTGGGGCGCATTAGGCCGCCCGTGCGATCTCCACGCGATCTAGATAGATAGGAGGTAGAAAGGTAGATAGATAATTAGATAGATGCAAAGATGGTAGATAGATATGTGGTGCGTATTAGGACGCCAGTGGGATCTCCACGCGATCTAGATAGGTAGCCAGGTAAGTAGGTAGTAGGTAGGTAGGTAGGTAGGTAGGTAGATAGATAGATAGATGGATAGATGGATAGATAGATAGATAGATAGATAGATAGATAGATAAATAGATAGATAGATATATATGAAGGTAGGTAGGTAGGTAGGTGGGTAGGTAGGTAGGTAGGTAGGTAGGTAGGTAGGTAGGTAGATAGATAGATAGAGATAGATAGATAGATAGATAGATAGATAGATAGTAGATATATATGTGCAGCGCATTAGGTTTCCACGCGATCTAGGTAGGTAGGCAGGTAGGTAGGTAGATAGAAAAATAGATAGATAATGCTACATAGATATGTGCGGCGCATTAGGCCGCCACTGCGGTCTCCATGAGACCTAGATAGGTAGGTAAGTAGGTAGAAAGATAGATAGATAATTAGATAGAAGCATAGTACATAGGTATGTGTAGCGCATTAGGCCGCCCGTGCGATCTCCAGGCACTCTAGATAGGTAGGTGGGGTAGGTAGGTAAGTGAA
>WBZZ01002861.1:142500-150000 GCA_019918135.1 Paulinella micropora
CTTTCTTTCTTTCTCGTTATCTCTCTCTCTCTCTCTCTCTCTCTCTCTCTCTCTCTCTCTCTCTCTCTCTCTTTCTTTCTCTCTCTCTCTCTCTCTCTCTCTCTCTCTCTGTTCGTTCGTCTTCCCCCTCAAGGATTGCTAGAGAAGAACGACGAAGTCGCCCTCTCTCTCCACAAAGTAGCCAATCAGGAGAAGGCCTTTGTTGCCGGTACATACATACATACATACATACATACATACATACATACATACATACTCTAGGTGTCAAAGCGCTGACCGAGTCCAAGGATTACGAGTCATTACCAGCCGGACAGAGCCAGTAAGCAAACTCGGCCTGAGACCTTGCCAATCTTATGTCAGCAAAGATTAGACGCGACATCTACCAAACTATCTACGCTCCATGTCTGTGCACAGTGCATTTACCTGCCTATCTGTCTACTCTGTATGCACACAATCCATCTACCTATCTGTCTGCTATCTATGTGTGCACAGGACAAGGCTACGTCGTGGCTTATCGGGCAGCTTAGCTATCAACGTACCCACCGAGCCTAATCCATTGGGCTCGCCAGTGAGGTCGGCACTGCGATTGCCTCACTGTCCCGCTACTTCCTCACTATTTCCTTTCGTGTCCCTCTATTCACTCAATATTGCCATTCTTGCCCCTCCACTGCCTCACTATTTCCATTCTTGTCCTTTCACTGCTATCTCGTTTGCAATACATACAGTACATGAATATCTCTCTCTCTCTCTCTCTCTCTCTCTCTCTCTCTCTCTCTCTCTCTCTCTCTCTCTCGCTCTCTCGCTCTGTCTCTCTCTCCTTTCTTTCTTTCTTTCTTTCTTTCTTTCTTTCTTTCTTTCTTTCTTTCTTTCTTTCTCTCGCCCCTCCACTGCCTCACTATTTCCTTTCTCTTGCCTCTCCACTGCCTATTCGTTCCTTGTCCCTCCACTGCCTCACTATTTCGTTTCTTGCCCCTCACTGCCTCACTATTTCCTATCTTTCTTTCCTTTCTCCTCCGTCCACTATCACTATTTCCTTTCTCGTCCTTCTACTGCCTCACTATTTCCTTTCTTGCCCCTCCACTGCCTCACTATTTCCTTTCTTGTCCCTGCACTGCCTCACTATTTCCTATCTTGCCCCTCCACTGCCTCACTCTTTCCTTTCTCGTCCCTACACTATCACTATTTCCTTTCTCGTCCCTCTACTGCCTCACAATTTCCTTTCTTGTCCCTCCACTGCCTCACTATTTCGTTTGTCCCTCGACTGCTCACTATTTCCTTTCTTGTCCCTCCGCTGCCTACTTTTTTCCTCTCTTGTCCCTCACTACCTCACTATTTCTTCTGTTATCCCTCCGCTGCCTAACATTTTCCTTTTTGTCACTCTCACTGCCTCAGCGGAGACGCGCAGGGCATACGCAACAAGCGCTTCGCCAAGGAGAAACGGAAGAGTGTGCCGGACGTGTCGGTCTTCATGCACGGCAAACCACCCCTGGTTGCTTCCTCACCCAACTCGTGAGACTGCTGGGTGAACAATTGTGCTGGGCCGCGCAACACAATTAAGCAAGTAGCACGTGACAAGACGCAGCCTATGCAGCACGTGACAGATCGAACACGTACACGTGACAAGACGCAGCCTACGCAGCAGTGACACATTGAGCTGGTACATGTACATGACACAGTCTACGCAAGCATCGTGCTGCCATACACAAACCATGTCTGTACACCTGCTCAGTGCCTGCGCGAACCAACATCGCTTGCCTTTGCGTTGGGCCAGACACAAGTTTAAGTTTGTTTGGGTTGGGCCTGACCAAAACGGTGAGTTTTTATGATTTTAAGTTGGACGGATTATTCGTCTTGTAAATATTCAGGGTTAGTTGTTTCTGTATTGGGCTTAATGGAAAAGTGATGCTAGTACACGAAGCATGGGCAGCAGTGGCAGCAGTCCAGATTTACGAGGGGGAATGGCTAGCAGACAGAGGTTCGGGCTCACTAGCTCGACTGATTGATTGATTGATTGATTGATTGATTGATTGATTGATTCATTCATTCATTTATTGACTCATAATTGCCTTTGAGAGGCCTGAACTATATCCATTTCAACACTCTGCTTCAACTTTCTTCAAGGTTGTGAGTTATATGGTATATTAATGAGGCGACGCCTCATAAACCGGTATATACGTTTACATAATAATGTATAAGGTTACTCTTCCATTCATTTATTGGAGTGGCAAGTATGTTTTTGGTTGAAGTGTTTAATCGCATGAGTGATTCAGCTCACTTGTTCTATTACCGGTAATATCAATATTGATGTCTTCACCGATACTGGTAATGATAATAATCACTAATAATAATCACTAATGAATAATAATAATAATAATAATAATAATAATAATAATAATAATAATAATAATAGTGCTTCTCTGTCAATGGCTGATGCATTTCTGCACATGCGCCTCCATCGTCTCACCCGTGAGGGGAGTACGAAGAATTGACGATAAGCTCTAATGACACCCCCGCAAGGGCAGTTCCAACACTTCCAGACGGGCCGGTATGTTCAATGAAAATACTGGTCCAGACGGATCGGTATGTACAATGAAAATACTGGTGGCACCGACGGGAATCGAACTGGCGACAGGGCCCAGATGGTAGAACTTGACCACTGGGCTATCACGGTGTCCATAATAATAATAATAATAATGATAATAATAATAATAATAATAATAAATATGATAATAATAATAATAATAATAATAATAATAATAATAATAATAATAATAATAATAATAATAGTGCTTCTCTGTCAATGGCTGATGCATTTCTGCACATGCGCCTCCATCGTCTCACCCGTGAGGGGAGTACGAAGAATTGACGATAGGCTCTAATGACACCCCCGCAAGGGCAGTTCCAACACTTCCAGACGGACCGGTATGTTCAATGAAAATACTGGTCCAGACGGACCGGTATGATAATAATAATAATAATAATAATAATAATAATAATAATAATAGTGCTTCTCTGTCAATGGCTGATGCATTTCTGCACATGCGCCTCCATCGTCTCACCCGTGAGGGGAGTACGAAGAATTGACGATAAGCTCTAATGACACCCCCGCAAGGGCAGTTCCAACACTTCCAGACGGGCCGGTATGTTCAATGAAAATACTGGTCCAGATGGATCGGTATGTTCAATGAAAATACTGGTGGCACCGACGGGAATCGAACTGGCGACAGGGCCCAGATGGTAGAACTTGACCACTGGGCTATCACGGTGTCAATAATAATAATAATAATAATAATAATAATAATAATAATAATAATAATAGTGCTTCTCAGTCAATTGCGAATGCATTTCTGCACATGTGCCTCCATCGTCTCACCCGTGAGGGGAGTACGAAGATTTGACGATAGGCTCTACTGACACCCCCGCAAGGCAGCTCCAAGCCTTCCAGACAGACCAATACTTTCAAAGAAAATATCCTTTGAAAATACTGGCACCGACGGGAATCGAACTGGCGACAGGTCCCAGATGGTAGACCTTAACCACTGGGCTATCGCGGTGCCACTAATAATAATAATAATAATAATAATAATAATAGTGCTTCTCTGTCAATGGCTGATGCATTTCTGCACATGCGCCTCCATCGTCTCACCCGTGAGGGGAGTACGAAGAATTGACGATAGGCTCTAATGACACCCCCGCAAGGGCAGTTCCAACACTTCCAGACGGACCGGTATGTTCAATGAAAATACTGGTCCAGACGGACCGGTATGTTCAATGAAAATACTGGTGGCACCGACGGGAATCGAACTGGCGACAGGGCCCAGATGGTAGAACTTGACCACTGGGCTATCACGGTGTCCAATAATAATAATAATAAAAATAATAATAATAATAATAGTGCTTCTCTGTCAATGGCTGATGCATTTCTGCACATGCGCCTCCATCGTCTCACCCGTGAGGGGAGTACGAAGAATTGACGATAGGCTCTAATGACACCCCCGCAAGGGCAGTTCCAACACTTCCAGACGGACCGGTATGTTCAATGAAAATACTGGTGGCACCGACGGGAATCGAACTGGCGACAGGGCCCAGATGGTAGAACTTGACCACTGGGCTATCACGGTGTCCAATAATAATAATAATAATAATAATAATAATAGTGCTTCTCTGTCAATGGCTGATGCATTTCTGCACATGCGCCTCCATCGTCTCACCCGTGAGGGGAGTACGAAGAATTGACGATAAGCTCTAATGACACCCCCGCAAGGGCAGTTCCAACACTTCCAGACGGGCCGGTATGTTCAATGAAAATACTGGTCCAGACGGATCGGTATGTTCAATGAAAATACTGGTGGCACCGACGGGAATCGAACTGGCGACAGGGCCCAGATGGTAGAACTTGACCACTGGGCTATCACGGTGTCCATAATAATAATAATAATAATAATAATAATAATAATAATAATAATAATAATAATAATAATAATAATAATAGTGCTTCTCTGTCAATGGCTGATGCAAATCTGCACATGCGCCTCCATCGTCTCACCCGTGAGGGGAGTACGAAGAATTGACGATAGGCTCTAATGACACCCCCGCACGGGCAGTTCCAACACTTCCAGACGGACCGGTATGTTCAATGAAAATACTGGTGGCACCGACGGGAATCGAACTGGCGACAGGGCCCAGATGGTAGAACTTGACCACTGGGCTATCACGGTGTCCATAATAATAATGATAATAATAATAATAATAATAATAATAATAATAATAATAATAATAATAATAATAATAATAATAATATACCGGTAATAATAATAATCAAAAGCAGTCACTGCCGGTGGCAAAGTTTAAGTCATGCAGAGACCGGACCGGCGCAGTTTACTTAGTATATACTAGTATTGATACACTTACTTAGACGACGGACGGTGACGAGTCTAGGAAGAGATTAAGTCAGCTCTACGAGTGGCAGGTATTCCGAGTCTATGATTAATAAAGCAGTGCTTGCGTAAAAAAGTACTGTCTGGCATTAGTATATAAGCTTATCATGTAGTATTAATAATATTGTAGAAAGGCTTTTTTTATTAAGTAGTGACTATTGAGAGTCAACATATAAGTCGAACTTTTTTTTTTTTTTTTTTTTTTTTTTTTTTTTTTCAACTTTTGTTGCTGTTGTTGGTTGTTGTTGCAATTTCAAGTCACAGTTTTGTCTTCACTTGAATATGAGTGAATATTTCTGGTAATGTTACTGCTAGCGATATTCAAGTGCTAAACTGAGAAAATTGGTTTTTCGGCTTTGTGTCACTTTCTGTTTTGGGTCACTTTTTCGTTTTTGTATCAAAATTTTGAATTTTTGAAATTAACGGCTATATGAGTCCGCAAAAATGACGTAAATTTAGCGAAATGTTACAGTTAAATTTGAAAATTAAAAATTTTGACATAGAAACCGGCGAAAAAGTGACCCAAAATTGAAAAAGTGACACAAAATCGAAAAAATCATTCTTTGTTGACACTTGAATGTCGCTAGCGATATTATATATCAAGCGGCCGCCGCGGTTAAATTATTAAAGCGGCCGCCGCGGTTAAATTATTAATACAACTTGATCATAGTATGTATATACTAATCATATTTGTTGATAGTATAGTAATAATAAGCGAAATTCTAAGTGAAAGATATTATATTAAGTTTGAATACCGTGACGATATTAATACCCGTAGCCGACCGTCCTATGAATACTGTTTGTTTTCTTCGCCTCCGGTTGCAGAGTTGACGAGAATCATAAGTTTAATCGGGCTTTCAAGTTGGTAAGTAAATATTAATATATACTAGATAATAAATTACCATATTAATTTTCAAACTTTTTTTTTTTTTTTTTTTTTTTTTTTTTTTTTTTTTTTTTCGTTCACGGCAGTGAGACTGTGACACGCAGAGCACGTTTTATTGTAATATTAATATAAAATGCTTGCCGCTCGGGATTACGATGATGTTTCAGCCGCTTCTGCTCGGAAGGCTTGGTAGGAGAAGAAACGACTGCCCGGCGGAGACAACGTGTTGTCCTTGCTAACAGTCTTCTTGCGTGCTTTGCGTGGTTTCCCGCTTGCAGAAGGCGAGCGAGAGCGCGAAGCAGAACCCGAACTAGATCTGGCTGAGCGAGAGCGAGAATGAGAACGAGAACGAGAACGAGACTCTCTCTCCTTCTTCTTCTTGCCCTTAGATGTTTTCTTCTTCTTTTTCTTGGCTGCCTTGTCAGAATCTGACCCTTCGGAATCTGTCCTTTTTCCCTCCTCTCTATGCCTTCGCAGGATCTTTTCGTTCAGCTCCCGCAGCGCCGCGTTCCTCTTCTCATTCTCTTCTTTCTCCTTCTCGATCTGCAGGAGCAGCTGTTGCTGCTTAGCTAACCGTTCTTGTTCCATCTGCTCCTGCCTTTTCTTCTGCGTCTCCTGCCTGCGCGCTACCAGCTCTTCCTCTTCCTGCTTCTGCCTCTTCAGCACCTCTTTCCTCAATTTCAACTGCGCCTTCATCAACTCCTTCTGCTTCCTCAACCGCTCCGCGATCTTCATTTTCTCCTGCTCTTCTCGCTCCGCTTGCTCTCTAGCTATCCGTGCAGCTTCCCGCTGTGCTTCTTCCAGTCTCGCGCGCTCTCTCGCCGCCCGTGCCTGCTCTTGCCTCTCCGCCTCCAACCTTTGTCTCTCCTGCCTCTCCCTCTCCGTGGCGTCGCGCTTCGCCCTCGCTTCAGCCAGCCTCTTCTGCTGCACAGCCTCTCGCGCCTTCTGCTCCGCCTCCTGCCTTGCCTTCCGCTTCTTCTCTCTCAAAGCCTGCTTCCTTGCTTTGGCCCTGCGTTCTCTCTCCCGCCAATCTAACCCTTCCTCCTCGTCCCGTTTCACCTGCGCCGCCTCCTCCGCCGCCTCCTCAGCACTAGGCCTATCCCTGTCCTCCTCCCCATCCTGCTCAACCCGGGACTGCTCCTGTCCTCCCTGCTGCTGTTGCCAATTTCCTCCCTGCGCTTCTCCATCAATCCCCTGCTCCGCTTGCCGCAGTGGATGCTCCTCTTGCTGTGTAGTATCCATGTCCATGGCCTCTTCCTCGGTCTCCATCTCCACATCCACTTCCTCGACGTCCGGCTGATTCACCTCCACGCGTAGTAGTTCACGCTGCGGGGGAGGAGTAGATGAGAATGAGGAAGAGGAGAGAGAAGAGGAAGAGGAGGAGGAAGAGGAAGCAGATGAGAAGGATGATGTTGAGGACGAAGAAGAAGCAGAAGCAGAGGCAGGTGTAGTAGAACTCGTAGTAGTGGAGGTAGCATGCGGATTGGAGGTTGCAGGAGTATCTATGCAAAGAAAATGAAAATTAAGACGGGAGGAAAAGGAGGAGGAGGAGGAGGTAAAGGCAGCGAAAATTTTGCGGTTATTTGCGGTAGTCTTGCGGAAACTTGCCACATCTTGCCTCCCAACTTGTATATTGGCTTTTTTATGTATGTATGTATTGTATGTATGTATTGTATG
>WBZZ01002861.1:175000-177500 GCA_019918135.1 Paulinella micropora
TGCATATGTGTGTCTTTTTGTTTTGTCTGCCGGTGCTCTGCCTAACGTATGCGCAACGAAAGGAACAAACCAACAAATATGTTCATAGGTGATTGAAGAACTCACTGGTGCGCAATGAATTTTGCAACCGATGCACCAAGCAGGGCCTTGCTTGCCTCAACACGCACTTCGTTCTTCGCTGACATGAAACAAACTTGACTTCGACAGTATCATTACCCAAAAAAGACTGAAGGGTGGCACATAGAACTTGGGTCATGCACACTTTTCTCTTTTTCTGGGCCTAGTTGCGTGTTGAACAGCAACTAATGGGTGAGTGTTTTCTAGTCTCGACTGGAGACTTCTTTCCTTGCTGACGAAAACCTGTTGGCTCAGAGGAAACTGCGGGGTCAAAACAGACTCCAAATACCAAAAAATATTGATGCGGGCCGCAGAGTCTTATCGAGTTTTACGTATATTTCTGGCAAAATGTTTAGTAATTTTTGGCAAACAACACCGGGCCAAATATGCTGGTCCCGACCGGACGCGCTGCTACAGAAATGATCGACTGCAGGCTTTGAGGTTTGGGAACTTTGGGGAACTTTGGGCTCTAATCGTGGTTAGATCTGTGGTTTTGGTTCCCCTGTTGATGTGATTTGTGATACATGTATAAGCTTAAAGCAACCGTCGCTCTTGCGATCTCCTTCCCAGTCTCTTCCCCTTGCCTTTCTACCTTACTTACTTAATGGAACTGAAAGGTGAAAACCACGGCACCTGACAAAAGAATTTAGGGCACCTAGGTGCGGCGTTGCTAACCCTGATTTTGATTTCACAGTGACCTCAAATAAACACTTCCTGCTCCCTCACGATTTTTTCCTTTTCTGCTATTTTATCCTATCTTCTGTGAGTACTTCTGTGCTCCTCCCGTGTGTGTGTTGTGTGTGTGTGTGTCGTGTGTGTGTGTTGTGTGTGTGTGTGTGTGTTGTGTGTGTGTTGTGTGTGTGTGTGTTGTGTGTATGTGTGTGTGTTTGTGTGTGTGTATGTGTGTGTGTTGTGTGTGTGTGTATGTGTGTGTTGTGTGTGTGACCCATAGATATATCTGACAAATACTGTCTCTGGTGGGGTTAGTGGCGAGACACCATCTGTGAAGAATTCCAAGTCCTTCAGACAGTTTGAACAGGGGACCCACGCGTGCGTCCACTGTGTTTTTTGCCAAACCGTGGATGTAGTAGGCCTAGTAGTAGTCGTAAGGTAGGATGGCAGCCCCCTTACTATGATCCTACAAACACACCAGAAGCAAGTCCTAAGAAAAAGCCTCATAGCATATGTAACGAATTCAAAAATGTTGAGTGTAAAAGATGTATCCATTGGTCAGAAGAAATCAAGCCATTCCATGAAAGACAGGAACCAAACTGTCTCCTCCAAAATTTTTCTTTCATACTTCAAATCGTCTCACAAACGCAAAGTTGTCTTTATCTTGTCCTCACATCTTGGCATCTGCCTCGGCCGGCGTATTGTCTCAGGTTAGAAACGGTCCTTCTTTCCTTCTTTCCTTCCTTCCCTCCTCCTCCCTTCCTCCCCTCCCTCCCTTCCTCCCCTCCCTCCCTCCCCTGCCTCCTCCCTCCCTCCCTCCCCCCCTCCCTCCCTCCCCTCCCCTCCCACCCCCCACCCCCCCCCCCCCCCCCCCCCCCCCCCCCCCCCCCCCCCCCCCCCCTCCCTCCCTCCCTCCCTCTCCTTTCTCCCTCTCCTTCCTTCCTTCCTTCCTTTCTTCCTGCCTTCCTTCCTTTCTGCCTGCCTGCCTGCCTTCCTGCCTTCCTTCCTGCCTCACTCCCTTCCTTCCTTCCTTCCTTCCTTCATTCCTTTCCTTGAGGAGGAGCAGGAGAGGACAAGAACGAGAACGAGAACGAGAACGAGGACGAGGACGAGGATGAGGATGAGGATGAGGATGAGGAAGAATATGACCTACCCCCCCCTTCCCCTCCCAATCTCAGCCTCCTACTTGACCACCTCCTCCAGCCTCCATGACTGTGGTCTGCACTGTATCATTCTTTTAATCAGAGTATCTTGTTAAAAAAGCAAGATATACTTAAATCTGCAAAATTCAATCCTCAAGATAAATCCCTGACTCAATGTAGATCTCGCGTCGCGATGAAACTGCCCGGACTTGCTGCAAGTTGGAGGTATGTATGTATGTATGTATGTATGTATGTATGTATGTATGTATGTATGTATGTACGTATGTACGTATGTATGTGTATGTATGTATGTATGTATGTATGTAGTATGTATGTATGTATGTATGTATGTATGTATGTATGTATGTATATGTGTGTGTGTATGTAGTAGCTAGATAGGTAGGTAGGTAGGTAATGTAGGTAATGTAGGTAATGTGGCATGTAGTTAATGTATGTAATGTATATAATGTAATAATAATAATAATAATAATAATAATATTAATAATAATAATAATAATATAATAATAATAATAATAATAATATACAAATATATATATATATATATATAT
>WBZZ01002861.1:197500-200000 GCA_019918135.1 Paulinella micropora
GCATACGTACGTACGTACATACGTACGTACCTACGTAGATACGTACATACATACATAAATACATAAATACATACATACATACCTACGTGCATACATACATGCATACATACATACATACATACATACATACATACATGCATGCATACATACACACATACATACATACATACATATGTACATACATACATACATGCATATATACATACATACATACATAAATTGTGCATCATATACATATACATACTACATACTTACATACTTACATACATACATACATACATACATACATACATACATACATACATAGGTTTGCGACGACGGGCGCTGAACCTATCCCTATTCAGAACTCGTTTCACACAACGGTCAAACATAGAACATGACAGCATGTGTGTACCATATATTCGTAAATGTGTGTGTGTGTGTATGTGTTTGTATCCTTATGTGTGAATATATGTATGTAATGTTTTGTAGGTGATGCCTATGGATTTCCGTGGCAAGCTCTGCATCATCTTCATCGTCAACACCATAGTCATCATGTTGTGGGAGCGACTGGTCAGACCATACATACATACATACATACATACATACATGGATACATACATAGATACATACATACATACATACATACACACACACATGCATACATATACACATACATACATGCATGCATACATACATACATACATACATACATACATAACATACATAACATACATAACATACATAACATACATAACATACGTACATACGTACATACATACATACATACATACATACATGTGCATGTATGTATGTATGTGTGTATGTATGTATGTATGTATGTATGGTATTATGTATGAATGTATGTATTTATGTATGTATTTATGTATGTATGTATGTATGTATGTATGTATGTATGTATGTATGCATGCAGCTCATCTATGGCTTCATTGGCGACTGGGTGCGCGCACAGCACCCACGCAAGCGTTTCCTTAACCTCTAAATGGCCCCATGTACAAACTACAATAACGAATTTTTTTTTTTTTTTTTTTTTTTTTTTTTTTTTTTTTTTTTTGTGATTCGAATTTTTCGTACTTCTCACGTGTTTTGCGCGCGGCCTGAAAAAGGCCTTTCAGATGGTTCAGGAGGTGTATAACTGACTGCATTCAAAGGGCAAAATCACCCGACTTTGAGCTCATTTTTCTCTATCAATATGTGCAATCTATGAAATGCTGGGCACCCATTTGAAAGCTCTAATGCTGAGCTATCAAGTCCTGGCTGCATCCGGTATAATTATAGCACGACGATTTATGGAGAAGATGCGATCAAAATCGGACGATGACGCCACTTGGAAGGCTATCAGCAATATTGCTTTGACAAGTATGACTGCAGCGAGGCGGCACTGAGCGCTCATATGAAGTACAAAAAGTTGAAAGCAGACGGAAACAGTTGGCATACTCAGAGCCTAGCCGCCTGGTGCTGCAAGAATGCTTGCGCAAAGTACCACTTGGACATCATAATTTTTGAGGACCGTCACCGTTGTTACAGTGACTCAATGTTTAATAATATAACGACTGTCTAACGACATGAAGAATGAGGAATACCTAAGGGACTCCGTACTCTCCAAGCCAAGCTTAACCGACAGACCGGAACATAGAGTAATGCCATTTGCACTATCCCCAACGAAAGCTCAATGGAAGAGTAAGTCGGTAATATAATCAAACACAGTCCTCAAAAGAGAATGATGTCTCGTTATATTATCTCAGTGACGCAAAGACAAAAAGGCGCTAAAAGACCAGGATCAAATTGGCAATCAGACGTTTCCGGCCAGACGAAATATAAAAATAAGTTTTTACCTGATAATTCGGGGGGTGATGTGCACAGTAACCCCCTCCCAGTTTTTATGGGGAGTTCCGCCATAATAATCTTTCATCTGATTTATTTTCTGACATATCCGTTTAGAGTTATTAATATGTATGAAGATACATCAACGCACGAATTAGCCGTTCTAAAAACAATAATAATACTTATCCCGGTACCAATCGTATATACACTGTAGCACATTCAGTATATTAACGTCTTCCTCTTTCTTCTCTCGACAAGTTCTTTATGCAGTATTAATATTAATATGTCAAAGTAAAATGTTTTATGGTTATGTAATAATCTAACGTCATTTCCATCTAAATAATAACAGATAGTCGGTTTTCATAAATACATTTACTTTTACATTTACTTTTGGTGCGTGCGTGCGTGTGTGTGTGTGTGCATAATGGTATCCTTCTATCCTTCAGATCTCATTGCGAAGAAGGGCTGCAAATCAAGGCCAGGTGGCTCGGATCGCATCGTGCTTGGCGACCTCGCATTGCATGAACAAAACAATGCCTTCTACTCAGTTATCTTTTTAGCTTCGATCACGCACCCTAACGATGGCGCACTACTCTCCATTCGTCAAGGCACCAACAAGGCGACCCACTTTGCGGATGCCATCCTCGGAGCTGTTCATGCGGGACATCTGTTGGCG
>WBZZ01002862.1:0-32500 GCA_019918135.1 Paulinella micropora
GTATGCGTACGTGTGTCTTACTTGTCATGCGTGGTGTAGGTGGACGTACAAAAGTTTTCCATCAAGAAGGTGGTGAGAGAGGCCTTCGAGATGATGAAAGTGATTGCGGTCAAAAAGGTACAACCCTCCCTGCTTTTCCTTTCTCCTTCTCTCTTTGTCTGTGTGCTGGCATTTCTTTTCACTTTTGTGGAAGCGAGGTCTCGTTTCTTTTTGCAGTTGCGTATGTCTCCGGGTGCTCTGTTGCATGTGTGGGTTTGTCTGTGTGCGGGACCTTTGGTCATTCGCCAAATTTTCTCAGAAATTACGGCCAAAGCTTGGCAAATGTAACCGTGGTATTCATGTGTTGACAGTGTCTGGAGTTCGAGGTGGAGATGCAGCACATGCCCGCCTCCATCATGAGCGACCCTTCACGCTTCCGACAGGCAAGTCTCCCTTAGTAGCACACTTGTTATTGACGACAGGCACTGGCCCTCTCTCGCCTAACTACTTGATCTTGACATGAGAGCATTTTCTGTATTTCCTTCTCTTCTCTCTTGTCTGTTCCGTTCTTCCTCTTCATTTCGCCTTGACTTTACTTCCTTCTGTCACCTTCTTTTGAGACACTTGCATACATATACATACATACATACAGACATGCAACAGACAGACAGACATGCAAACATTCGCTGCTGATTGTGCAGATCATGATCAACATGCTGGGCAACGCCATCAAGTTCACCCCCAAGGGCAAAGTTTCCTGCCTCATCAAGTAAACACTCTTCTTTTCTCCCTCCCTCCTCCCTCCCCCCCCCCCTCCCCTCCGTCTCTCTCTCTCTCTCGACGAGAGAGAGAGAGAGAGAGAGAGAGAGAGAGAGTGAGTTTTGCACACTGCGCGGGCTGGCGTGTCCAGGTTGCAGGATCGGCGTGGGCGCAACGACGAGGCCATGCTCGAGTGCTTCGTGCGAGACACAGGCATCGGTCCGCGCAACATACACACACACACACACACACACACACACACCACCAACAGCTCGCACGCACACACCTACACCTTTTACTGTCATGCCAGGTATCACAGCAGAACAGTCTGAACGCCTCTTCGCACCTTTTGCACAGGTTTGGCTCCTGCACGTGCTTTTGACTGTTTCTCACCTCTCTCTCTCTCTCTCTCTCTCTCTCTATCTCTCCATATGCTTGCATATGACGTGCGCGTGTCAGGGCGACTCCAGCATTACTCGTCGCTTCGGTGGAACGGGACTAGGTCACTCCCACAACAACATACTCACACGATTTACATATTACAAAAAATTGTGTTACATACATATACATAAATACACACGCACACACGTGGCTTGTTTGTCTTGGTGTGCTCCGTGTGCTCCAGTTCTGTGGGTATCATATCACCTCACCTCACCTCACCTCACCTGATCTCAGATCTCAGATCTCAGACCTCAGATCTCAGACCTCAGATCTCTGATCTCTGATCTCTGATCAGAGAGATCAGAGATCAGCGATCATATCATATCATATCATATATCATATCATATATCATATCATATCATATCATATCATCATATCATATCATATCATATCATATCATATCATATCATAATATATCATATCATATCATATCTTATCATATATCATATCATATCATATCATATCATATCATATATCATATATCATATATCATATCATATCATATCATATCATATCATATCATATCATATCATATCATATCGTATCGTTATCGTTATCGTTATCGTTATCGTAATCGTAATCGTTATCGTTATCGTAATCGTAATCGTTATCGTTATCGTTATCGTTATCGTAATCCTATCGTCTATCGTCTATCGTCTAACGTCGTCTACCGTCTACCGTGTACCGTACCGTACCGTACCGTGCCCTGCCGTGCCATATCGTGCCATATCGTGCCATATCGTACCATATCGTACCATATCGTATCGTATCGTACCATATCATATCATATCATATCATATCATATCATATCTCATATATCATATCATATCATATCATATCATATATCATATATCATATCATTTCATTTCATTTCATATCATATCATTTCATTGCATTTCATTTCATATGTTATATATGATATATCATATATCATATATCATATATCACATTTCACATATCACATATCACATATAACACCACACATATCACATATCACATATCTCATATCACATCACATATCACATCATATCATATATCATATCATATCGTATCATATCATATCATATCATATCATAGCATATCATAGCATATAGCATATAGCATATAGCATATAGCATGCATAGCATATCATAGCATATCATAGCATAGCGTAGTAGTAGCATAGTAGTAGCGTAGTAGTAGCGTGGTAGTAGCGTGGTAGTAGCAGTAGTAGCAGTAGTAGTAGCAGTAGTAGTAGTAGCAGTAGCAGTAGTAGTAGCAGTAGTAGTAGCAGTAGTAGTAGCAGTAGTAGTAGCAGTAGTAGTAGCAGTAGCAGTAGCGGTAGCGTAGCGGTAGCGTAGCGTATCATATCATATCATATCATGTATCGTGTATCATGTATCATGTATCGTGTATCGTGTCATCGTGTCATCGTGTCGTCATACCGTCATATCGTCATATCGGCATATCGTCATATCATCATATGATCATATCATATGCCATGTGCCATTCAATGCATGCCATTCCATGCCATGCCATGTTATGTCATGTCATACCATATCATATACCATATCACATGCGACTCTGGCTAGGGCTTTTCCTGTCGCGCAAGTTGGCTCAGCAGCTGGGCGGCGACCTGGTGCTGGTGGAGAGCCGACCCAACCACGGCACCACCTTCCTGTGCACGCTCAACGTGGGCGCCGTGGAGGCTGCCCAAGGCGACCGCGTCCGCTTCGCCACTAACG
Source organism: Paulinella micropora (assembly GCA_019918135.1). Classification (NCBI taxonomy): domain Eukaryota; phylum Cercozoa; class Imbricatea; order Euglyphida; family Paulinellidae; genus Paulinella; species Paulinella micropora. The sequence continues at coordinate 2,904 of WBZZ01002862.1, forward strand.
CAGAACAAGAGCCCGAGCCCTCCCACAAGCCTCCGTATGTCGTCGCCCTTTTCTCTCCATCTTTCGCTATCTACATGCCGCCCCCTGCCAATGTCTTGGCTACTGCTCACGTGTGCATACATGTAGACATGCATAGGTAGATAGAAAGATACCTACATAGATAGATACATAGATAAATAGATACACATAGATATACATAGATATACATAGATATATACACGCACACATACATGCAAAGTGATGTATGTATATCTTGTGTTTTATGATGCATGGTGTGGTTGTGGACAGTCCGCCCAGGACGCTGCGTAGCCAGCGCCGCATGCACCCCAGAGCACACAACAAAGGTGCGCGCGCACGCCCAACACACCTACACACCCTCGTATACCTGCTCAGCTATTTTCTTCATGCATATTTGTACATGCACATATCCATTCATCTGTCTAAATAGCTTTCTTTCTACTTATACTTATCTACATTTCTATTTCCATCTTCCGTCCATTCACCTGTTACTTTCTATCCATCTATCTGTACCTACCTACCTACGTACATATCTATCTGTTACTCCATTTACCTACCTCTTTCTCAGGTGTAGACACGTTGATGTGGTTGTTGGGCTTGTGTGCAGGGTCGCGGCAGAGGCCGCAGCGGTTCGCGTCGGCGCAGGGCTTTGCCAAGCTGCACCCGTGCCGCGTACTGGTGGTGGACGACGTCAAGGTGTTCTTCTTCTTCTTCTTCTTCTTCTTCTTCTTCTTCTTCTTCTTCTTCTTTCTTTCTTCTTTCTTTCCTTCCTTCCTTCCTTCTGTGTTGTTGTTGTTGTTGTTTTTGTTGCTGTTGTTTGCTGCTGTGTGTGTGTGTGTTTTTCTTTTTTTTCTTCTTTTTCTTTTTTCTTTCTCTTTTTTTTTGGGGGGGGGGGCGGCTACCTACCTCAGTACCACTCCACCAACCTAAATTCTTACTTATACTATCATCGTATCTTTTGTCTAACTATCGCTACCCTCCCCACCATAAATCCATGATGTTCTTGGTTGCTAGGTCAATCGTGATATCTTGGTGCGGTTCATCGAAAAAGCGGGCTATCACAAGGACTCTATTGCGGTGAGTAGTGCACGAGTTGCAACAACAGATACATGCTTCGTTATCCATGCACGAAAATCGACCTTAATTCCATGCAGATTGATAGGTAGATAGGTAAGTTGGAAATAGATCGATCGCATTTGGAGTATAATAGGGTAGGATTGGATGGCTCGGACAAGTAGAAGGATTAGGATTAGGATAGGTTATGAGATATTAGGTAGAAGGCAGGAAATAATGAGGCGAGCTTGCCCGTCTGCAGCCTGTGCACAAGAATGCTTGATTGGCTGGTGCGGTTGGCAGACTGCGGAAAACGGCCAGGAAGCGTTCAAGCTGATCAAGGCTTCGCCAGACTTCAACTTGGTATCTACAAACCATCAGACAGACAGACATACAAGACATCCATACATATGTAGGTGCTGATGGATGTGCACATGCCCGTGTGTGACGGCATCACCGCCACACGCCTCATACGCGATTGGTACAGCCAACCCGAACAGGTAGCATGTCACATCATATCACATCATATCATATCATATCATATCATATCATATATTATATATCATATATCATATCATATCATATCATATCATATCATATCATATATATCATATATCATATCATATCATATCATATCATACCATACCATATACCATACCATACCATACCATACCACACCACACCACACCACACCACACCACACTACACCACACCACATCACATCGCATGCCATCATTATCACTATTGTTATCCTTATCCTTATCCTTATCATTATCATTATCATTATCCTATCATATGATTTCATATCACCGGCCGAACGCGTCTCATCACAGGCCGCGCGCGTCTTGCCTTACGTTGCCGCCGTGTCTGCGAGCACGGCAGAATCGAGAAAGTATTTGAACACCATGGACGGGTAAACGATATGAGCCTGTGTGTTTTCTGTGTACGGGCATGTGTGCATGGGATGTCTGTAGTTTGCTGGACAAGCCCGTCAACTTCGCCAGCTTGCTGCATCTTCTTGAAACCGCGTTGAATCATCAAAGGCAAGACAAGCATATCACTCCCGACAAAAGTCCGCCCCATGTCACTATCGACAAAAGCCCGCCCGCATCTCCGTGCAGCATGGTGCCGCTCTCGCCGCTCCCCGCCGCTTCTCTCCCCACTTCCGAAAGCCTCGGCAGCCTGCCGTCTCTCTCGACCGACGCTGCTTCTTCCTGCCGCAAACTGACCGACTCGAACAACACGTCATGTCGCTCCCTGTGCAATTCCGATGCTACCTCGTGTCCTTCTGTCGGCTCCGCCTCCAGCCCCATAGCAACGCCTGACCTGCCCTGCCGTGCACTTTCTGGCCACCTCGCCAAGTCCTACGACATCTTTTCGCAGTACTCGGACTCGGAATGCGAGTCCCCGCCGCAGTTTAAGCGCGCGCTGGCTTCTCAGAAACTACCCAGTGAGACTGGCGATCAAGTCGGCTGCGCACGCAAGGAGACACAACTCAGCGGGCGAGCGTGCAAAAGGGTGCGGACCGAGTATGATACCGAGGCCGTTCTACGGCTCTGATACGGAGGCCGTTCCTCACAGCGCGTAATCACAAAAATCACTACACACAGAAATCCTGACAGCCACGACAACACACATTGTATCTTTGTTTCGCGTTTATATAGTGTAAGTTGGTCTTCCAGGTGAAGCTTCATTCTGAAAAATAATTGGTTTGCGTCTCTGACTTGGTTTACTATGTTGCTCGTCAATGATGGTTGCAAGTCAGTTATTTTCACATCACAAGTCAGTTATTTTCACATTACTTGCATATATCCACGATATAGTCACAGTGTGCGACTTCGTTGCCTTGCTAGATACTTCTCAATATCCTAGTAATAGTCAAACTACTTAAGACACGTCTCACCTTTGTATTCTAGTAATAGTCAAACTACACAAGACATCTTTAAGATTCAATGTCAAAATTTGTTGCGGTTTATTTGTGAATCTTTAGCGTTTGAATAGATCTACCAGTAGCACGCTTGGCGTGTTAAACACGGGACATGGAAAAATAAAGTTGAAAGCAGTAGAGACTCACAAGCGTCTTACATATACTGTGTACACTAAACCTGGACAACAAAAAGTGAGAACATCAGTTTGTCTTCTGCTTTTTACGTGAAGACTTGTGATAAGAATATACTTGCCAGTAGGAAGCGTAAGAGCAAAATGTGTATGCGCAGATAGGTAAATATGTGCTACTTTATCATACCGTCGTGTCAACCCAGACACAATAAGAGGCTGTTAATATTAATGACCCTCTTAACCGGGTATCGATAATAATACTCCTAGTAATCGGTATACTTTTTAGACCGGAATATGTTATCGTTAGGCCGGACCACGGGAATTGGCTTGTGTTTGCCTTGGTTGTTTTTGGCTCCGCTAGTCTCCCACATTTTCCCACCATCTTTGATCCTTATTTATATAAGAGCAGAGGATTGGGTTACTAGCGGAGTGGATTGAATTAGTTGTATTAAAGGATAGATAGTAGGCATCAATAAATATATTCTTTTCGACCAGAACCGGCAAAAGTGGCCCGGGAGTCCCATACCTTGTTTCTTGTACACCAATTCGACCAGTCCAAGGACCTTGACCTTTCATTGACACGTATAACTAAGGAGAGGAGATAAATTGCACAAGCCTGATAGTGGACGATAGCATCGGAGTGAGGAGGTGTGTGCTTTGGACACATTTTGCTGACGATTTCCCCACACACAAACGTTGGACAAAACGCAGTGTTGCAAACAGACACTTACACAAACACTCCGACTGAATGTTAGACCTATATCATGATGCCGGCCCACCCGATATATAATGGTATGTCGGTTATCATTGGTTTGAAGTCTACCGTTGGCAGTCTAACTTCAGTCGTTATTTAAATCGTAATATGATCAACCTTCTTCTATGCGCAGTAACATTTTACTAAGTCATATTAATAACTAGGAGTAACAGTAATGGATAATTTAAGTCAATTGTGCACGTTACGTTTTTACCATTGTGCATCTGACCACATCATTGAGCGTCAGTTACTGTTAGTCACACATTTAGATTAGTTAGCTCTCTTGCAGTTCAGTAAGTTCTGCGTTTATGTCTTCGGATCATAAGTTAAAGTGGCTGTGAGCAACCCGTGGCTTTTAACGAACTCTCCCGGCAAACCGCAAGTGAAAGGTAGTGTAAGATCCGTGTGTGACCGGTTTATATATAATTATCTGTTATGAGCCGTTGTGATAGTGATTCATCACAGCAATACACGAACTGGAAATAGTTCTTATCTCACGCACACGTCTATGACGGTGTCTCAGAACATCTTCAAGGATTTTACTATCAGCTAGAGGAATATGCTTACTGTATTAGTATAATTCTCGGGGATATGGTGAAAGACGCATTTCTTGATGAGATTGCTGCTAAAAATAAATACGGATGGGATTTAAGTCGTATGACAGCAGCAGAGGAAGCAGATGAACCAAGAGAACCGACTGAAGAAGATTCACCAGATGTGAATGAAGAAAGTGAGGAAGAAGACAAAGGAGACGCATCCTCATCAACATCATCACGCACAATACGACAAGAACAAAAAAAACACAGTTGATCGCCAAGTGAGCACACCATTTCTGGGGCTTGTCGGGGGTTTGGGGGTTCGGATTGACCTTCTGCTTCTTTGGGGCGGTTTGTTGCGCTCCACCCTCTCCCTCCGCTCGCTTCTTGCTATTGGCATCATTGAAAGTGGGAGTACCTCTCATGATCGGCAGTAGCGTTGGCAGTCTCCCCGCTTCGTCTCTATCGACAGCCATACCGATCCATGCGTCATCAATCTCGTCGTTGATCGCTACTTTGCGGTCGGTAGCCACGTTCGCTGTTGATCTGTTCGTAATGATGCGGTTCCGGATCGTACTATTGGGTCACGCTTCTCCAGCGTTGCGACGAGGTGCCTAGCCACGGTTGCGGTTTCGTCCACGTGCGCTTGCCTTCCATTTGTTGTAGGGTCCAGCTCGTGCTTTGCACTCACTCCCAGTGTGTGTCGGCTTGTTGACACATTCCGGCCTAAGGTACCGTACACGACAGTCTCTTAATAAATGATCCTTCTTGCAATTAAAGCAATACCGCTTTGACGATTTCCCATCGAGAGGCTTACCTCGCTTACCTAACAACAGCGTAGTGGCTGATGGAATAAATGAATGTATTAATCCTCCTTGAATGAATAAACTTGTAGTATAGAACAGTTGATAACCGGAAAGGACCACTTCGTGGTTCTCAGGATATGCGAGAACTGAAATACTGTAATGGTAACAACAGGAATAGATAAAGGTAATCGCGAGACGAATTAATAAAGCAATATATGACTGTCAATCTAACTGATTATGGTATGAGCAACCAATAATATGGTAAAGTTACCGTCTATCAGACAATGAATGCCAATTAATCAGTACTGACTGACCGGCCGGATTATTTAGATGACTGATTTACTAATTAACAGTACAACCGTACTATCAGCTCCCTTAAATCAGGCAGTATGAATAACTATACGAACTGTGACAGCTATCCCTAAATATGATCGACGAAAGACAAAAGGTTAGTACCAACAACCTAATAATAAAATAATAATCAGTGACGATAATTAATATTATTATGATTGTCATGAAGTCACAAAACTTAAGGAAGTGTTACTTTCCAAAGTTGGTTCTGAAAGTCCCCTTACGAATCTGATCTCTTTTTCGTTCGAATGGTTGTTTACCCACAGGCTTAGTGTTGAGGTCTGCCATGTTGTTGGCATCGTCAGTTGACACAACCCGTACACGACCCTCCTTCATGGCTTCATTAATGTACGCCATCTGTACCTCCAAGTGCCTTTGACGGCGTGTAAAGATGCGATTATTTGCCCCCAACACCGTCGCTGCGTTGTCAACTGCTATGACGGGCACCTCCGTCATGAAGCCCTCCAGTAACTTGTTACTCTAATCTACTGGGATCTGCTTCAGTAAATTTGCGATGCCCATTACACGCTGAATGCAGCGAAAATGACCCCTCGACTCCGCTTCATTAGTTGAGGTCGCCATCTGACGCTGCTTGCTCGTATCCGAATCAATAGCTCCGTTTGCAAGCACGACCATCCCCCCCGACCTCGACTTCGTCTCAGCCTCCATCGCGACTGAGGAATCAGTCCAGCACACCAAATTGCGATTGCCATTAGACGAGTAGTGAATCCCCTGCTCAGCCTGCCCTATGATGTAGCGGAAAAGCTGCTCCGCCCCCTGGTAATCGAACCCCGCCGGCTTTGACTGCAACTCGGCTAGTCGCGACAGAGGAGCAACAATTTCCCATACTATTAGTACACACCGTACCCATCCCAGATCACCGCAGATCTTCATCGGGGAATACATCTCAAACTCAGAAGTACGACGCTGCACACCGAAGATGGCAACCATGGCACCGACACCGGCGTCCAGGGCTTCCCGTCGGACCTCGGGTATTTCCGGATTAGATCCATGATGTATTCCCGAACGGTGACGTGAGTATGAAATACCCCTTCGTCATCCACATACTGCCATACCTCACGGCCAAGCAGCACCTTCATTGGCTTGTAGACCTTAATAGTGCCCTGCCGCTCACGAAGGCGTCCCCAAAACCAGTCCGAATACTCAGAGCTCGGAGGCGCCAAGGCGTAGTCGTCAACGTGCGTCACCGCCAACACCGTCTTCTTGGTTTTCGGATCAATGCCCATGAAGAGACATTCATCGTACAAGTTGGCCTTCAAACCAACACTCTCGTAGAACGGCAGCACACAACGAGTGTGATACAAATGGCCCGAATTGCGTAGCCCGTTAACCACAGCCCATGCCTCGAAATAATGATCTTTCGGTATGTAAGCAACTGGCATCCTCAGATAGACTGGAGTATCACGCTTGGCTTTAAGAAAAGCAGATTCATCATCTCCCGCCTCAACGAAGATGCGCTGCAATGCAGCCAGTGCAAAAATCGTGCGAATGGCAAGCTCATCCGGCGTTGGAATGACGACATCACCACAGTCAATGCCCTTTCGCTGCTGAAATCCCTTTGCTGCAACACGTGACTTCTGCTCAATACATTCCTCCCCCTCGAATCGGTCAAAGTCAGCAAATCGAACGCCAATGATCCTCGTGCCCTTTGGCACGTCCTGCTTGCGCACGAGCTTAACCGCCCCCAAGTTCAGATGCTTTTGAATGTCTTTTAGACGCGATTCCACAAATCGAGATGCCTTATTGGCCTCCTTAACCGGAACAGGCACCGTAATCACCAGCAATGTCCCCGGTTAATGAAAAGCTTTGTCGTACGGGTCCCCATAGACCAGCAAATCCGCCCCTGAGACCGCCGGTTCAACGTCCTCCCCCTCAAGCTTGAAAATGTCAAGCAGAGGAAAGTTAGATCGACCCTCCACAGAGTAGCAACTGCGTACATCATCACCCTTAGGACGACGCTGACGCTGAACCCCATCCGCCACAACGTTGTTCGCCGAGATAGCTGCCTCATCCTATTGTTGGGGTATGCCTTGGTTACTCCCAACAACCGATGAACGACCCAACGTCACCTCACCTTCAGCTGTCGGAACAGAGCGATCGACCAGAGCATCAACCTCATTCCCCCCCACGCTCCACAGGGGACGTACACACATCCAGCTGCTCACCCCCACTTTCTCCCTTCGAAGGCAGACCACTTCTGGCGAAGGAAACGCGGCGAGAGACCAACGGAGCACTCAACAACACTTGTTCAGTGGGAAAATAATCCGTTGGTTGCCCACCGTCGACCTCATTCCCCGTCATTTTGAACAGGAAGTGGGTCCCACTGGCGTCGTCGTTGCTCTTCCTGCTCCCACTCCTCGTGTTGTTGGTCAACCGTAGCTTCAACCAGACGAAGCAACTCCCACTCTTGTGTCCCGTAGAACTTCCTCCTGTCTGGAACGGCACCGTGCCCCTCCAGGTCTGACATAACAAAATCAGACACCAACGTTCTCGAAACCCCACTCTTTGGATAGACAGCTGACCACCCCGCAACGTGATTAACAAAATCAACATTCTTTTCCTCCACAACCTTCCTCCCAGTTGATGACCACACATAATAGGATGACGTCTCAAGCGAGTGTCCAAGGTAGACTGCTAGTTCTGACGTCGTAGAGCTTCCCTTCGAACTCCTCATGTGTCGGTAGCATAGACATCCAAACGCATGCCAGAAAGATAGATGGGGCAGCCTCCTCCCAAAGTACACCTCATAGCGAGGCTTCCCCTCCTTGTAGGGGACTGCGTTGATGATAAACACCGCATGTAAGGCAGCATACCCCATGAACTGATAGGGCGCACACCTTGCCACCATCAGAGCTCTTGCGATGCGAAACACTTGCTTGAGCCATGACTCAGCTATAGCGTTATTGTTGGGATCATACTTCCGACGCATTGGCAGCACACCATGAGCCCGTAGGTGGTCGTTATTGTTGGGATCATACTTCCGACGCATTGGCAGCACACCATGAGCCCGTAGGTGGTCCTTGAGAGCTGTAGAAATCCACTCCCCATCGGATCGGAAATGCTTCAGCTTATTCCCCGTATGTGTGTTCCCCAACGCCATAACATACGACAGATGCCCCACACACACCGCAGCAGTCCTCTCCTTCAGTAGAAACGCAAACAGGCAACGCGTAGCGTCATCCACCAAGAGAAGCAAGTAGTTGTAGCCACCATATACCGGTTTAGGAAACTTGCCTGTACTGTCTCCACTCAATCCCTCCCCCATGACAGTAAGATGTGCACCCGAGTAAGAGGGTTTGAACGTCGAATGAGTGAGCCTGCAGACCACGCACTTCCCAAATTGCCCAGAGCCCGCGAGACCACCAGCATCCACGACCACCCATTCGTTTTCGTGTGCCTTTGGCAATGCCGCCGTAGGCTTAGGGCCAATATGTCCATATAGATCATGAAGCAAGCTTCCACTCACCTTAAACTGTGTCTGTTGATGCTTAGGCGGCCCAGAGTACAGCGTTCCCACATGAGTTCCCTTCGCAGGTAAAAACCGATATCGTAGGCTATCCCACTGTAGCTCCCCAACCATAATCTTGTCCTCATCAGGAATGCAAGTGCACGGACGTCTGGAGACAAGAAGCCCTCCCCTGAAGGTGCGTAGAGTAGCCCTTCTGCTGCAGTCGCCCTGCCCAAACCAGCCCAACATGAATATCTGGTGTAATGTATGTAGGGTCCAACCGCAAGAAGGAGTCTCCCCTGCCCATTTCTTCCCCCAACAATAGCCACACCATGCTGCTCCAGCCGACGACGCCCCCCGAGTCCATCAACCTCGACAGGTAAGCTCTCCTTGATTGACGAAGCAAGGTTTGATCCACTGGGTGCATGATCGTGCGTAGCCGCGCTATCGAGACACCAGTCCACAACCGCCGGCCCAGCAGGTACGTAACCATCATACCCACCCACAACATAAAGCGAAGAGCTGCCCCCTTCACCTCCCCCGGAGCCCAGCAACACGTTATTCACGTCCGTAGGTCGAACGGAAGCCGCCCCATCAGCTTGAACCACGAGCCCTGAGACCGTGTAGGACCCTCCAGAACCTCCGTCCCTTTCCTGGGTCACTACACCCCTAGCAGTGTACTGCCCCCCAGTGCCCTTACCATCCCCATCGTCAAGGACCCCTGTGACCGTGAACTCCACTCCCATTGATCGTGCAGCCCCCTGCTCCCTCGCACAAAAAGGGATCAGCTTCGGTAGCGGACGGGGAAGAGTATGGGGTCGCTCCCCAACCCCAGCCCTAACAGGCCTCGCCGGTACACTTGACGGGACATACCCAGCCGGTGCACAAACCTGCATTCGCTGGAAGCGTGCCATAGCCCGTCTGTAGTCTTGCAGGTCTATGAAATCCAGTGACCAAGGACCAGACAAACCCGTAACCTTCCCGAAGGTAGCATTGAACGCCCATACGACTCGTCCTTTGCCCGTGGAAGACAATCAAGAAGCACGTCCAGCTCCGGACAAGGCGGTTCCACTCGGCCATCTGCCCCGATACCATAACACCCTAAATGGTTCTCCATCTCCATCCAGGGTATCATGGCATCATTGGTATCCAGCGGTCTGTACAGGACAGTGCCCTGTCCAATGACGAGGTCACGGAAGCAATCCTCCAACGTCCTGTAGCGCGGGTCTCCCCTTTGCCCCGTAGCCCCCGTTGCGAGTATTACCGTCGATACCCCAGAATCGCTCCGTTTAGCTTCCTCCGGCAGGTCATCACCTTGCCCCTCAGACAAACCAGGTCCAACACGAACACGATGATCCCTCTCATCATCCTCGTTTTCATTGTCGGACCCCCGATGACTGCGCCGGCCCCACGTCCCCTTCCATCGGGAGACGTGAAGGATACGGTCCTCCACATCTAAAACGAGCTAATCGATGCCACAGAAGCGCCGCCACAGCATGAGACTTTATCGACAGGCCAATCCCCGTACGAGTACGGTGCTCATTCCTCATAACCGCCGCCCTAACCGGACTCGATCGTACCACCGTGCAGTAATAGCGATGTCTCGAACAATCTTGGTCCTGACAATCCGCGTTGCAGTAGTAGACTTTGTAACAGTTGTCACAAAGGAACCCATCCCTAGGGTCCCGGCCACAATGCTCGCACGTTCTCGCCGGTTCCACACCAGTCAGGTTAGCCTCCTCACACTGTTTGCATTCGAACTCCCACCAGCGCTTCTCCAGGTAGCAGTACAAAAGGTACTGCTGCCAGTAGAACATCTCGTAGGCATCTGCATGATTGAGCACATGCACCTGTTCTGCAGCGAAGACAAGCCTCGGAGCCCCCTGGTCCCTCGTTGCCGTCGGCTCAGGTACCCAATGATCCACCGGAGGTAATCGGTTCACAACCCCCGCATAGTAGACGACAGGATCCACCTCATAGCAAGTAACCACATCACCCGGCCGCCCCCCTATGATTGCGTCGGTAATCTCCCTTTCCACCTTGACCCCAATGTATTTATAAATCCGGTAGCTTAGTTGACAGAGGCCGGGTTGAAGACCGGGACACTTTGGTAGTTCGCAGTTGAACAGATTGTGAGAGATTTATTGAGTAAAATTATTACCGCCAAACTGAAGGCGGCAAAACCATAACATGTGACTGACGATGCCAAATTCATTAATTAGGTCAGTCGTAAATAATTGGTAAATCAGTCCTATCGACATATAATAAATGACGTAACTGTCATATCACGAGTAACTGCTGTCAGAAATTATTCTAACCGTTATTGTAATGTAAAGCTCCCCCTAATTTCAGAGGTAGTTACCAATAAAGTCACTAGTGAGGTAGAAGTCACAAATATATTCTAACCTTATCACTAGAGTCATAGGACACCTCTAATGAGCAAAGGCATAAGCATCCTCAGTAATGCTTACTTGGACTGATGTCCAGACAGTCTGTCTGCCCCCTTCTTGAACAAGGAGGGGCTAGCGATTTTCTTTGAGAGAACATCGGCGCGATTGTCTGCTGACGGGACCCAACGCATCACAACCTCCCCCTTCCTCATCGCCTCAGTCAAATGGTAATGCCTCAGAGCAATATGACGCAGCTTCTTACCAAACACCGATTCCGGCGCAGTACACACCGTAGCCTGATTGTCGACATTGAGAGTCGGCGTCGCCATCAACTCGTCTTTCAATGGGTTTTCATCCGACCAAGGCAGAGCCCGAATCATATTACGCACCGACTCAAGATCATGCAACACCTCCGAAGCCGCATAGGTTTCACTCTCCTGCGTGCCTGTGGCCAAATGCTTCTGATTGGAAGCCCTCACCATCACAGGCCCATCCGCCAGGAACACCACACCCCCTGTTCGCGAGTACATGCGACTTCCATTTCCTAAGGACGAATCTGAGTCCGCCTCCGGCGTACGGTTGCCATTCGACGAGAACTTAACAGCCCTGTTCTTGACGAACAGGAAATAGCGCAATAGCTGCTCCGCCGCTCGATAATCGAACTTGCTCCTGTCGGACTGATGCTCAGCCAGGTAACTCAACGGAAGAACCGACTCCGGGCAACTCGCTTTCAAGTAGATGTAACTCCCTACAATCTCCTGTGGCGAGTACTCCCCCAGCGCCGGCACCATCTTCGATCCCTCCGGCAACCACGGCGTCTTGGCCGGCATCCATGGACGCCCGTCGCTCCTCTTGAACCTTGCCATCAACGTCTCCGTATACTCGCGTTGGTAGATAGATACGGTGTATTCTCCACCCTTCCTACTAACCTCAAACTCAAGCGAGAGGAACTGTTTGACCGGACCTAGATCCTTCACGTTCCCCCACTCCTCGTTGAGCTTCTCCACATACTCCTTTCGGCTTGCCTTAGACGCTGCAGCATGAATGTTATCATCGACATGGTACGTCAATACTTCAGTCTTCTTCGTCTCAGGATCAATCCTTCCGAACATGACCGGCTCCAGGATGCTCTGCACGAAGCCCATCTTCTTCTGAGTCGGAACCACTCGGTCGTTCCAATAAATGTGGCCAGAGGGCTTCAAACCGTTGACCCCCCCAAGAGCTTCCCATACCACATTAGGTGGCGCGTATCCAGCCGGAGGTTGCAGCCACACCGGTACCCGCAGCTTTACCTGCGGGAACGCACTCTCCTCGTCCATTCCAAATATATCAAGGTCCTGCAATACCGCAAGAGCACACGTAGACCACACCAACTCAACTCTACACGTCGGTAGATCCACTCTATCGTACTGCCACGCCGGTTGTCGGAAACCAATGCCAGCAATCCTTGACTTTGTATCCACTACCGGACCATCGACCGTCTCTCGCTTTTCAAAGTCGACAAACCTTGTTGGGACCAGTGGTTGCCCCGGAGGCTTCTCTGACACATGACGCTCCACGATAGCACCCAACCTGAGGTGCTTGTCGATGTCCTTGAACCTTGAGTCGTTAAATTTGCCTGAGGCAGTAGCCTCTCGATGAGGAATCGGGACCGTCACCAAGTATGCACCAGAGCGGAAGTTAGTTGGCTTCGTTGGCTTCCTGCTCCTTACCCCTGCAACTATGTTGGATGTGTCAATGATGGTACCTGTCCACACCACTGGCACCCCCCTTGCATCTCTCTTCTGGTCCGCTCCAGCACGACCCTGCAATGCTCCTGAACGAGGCAAAGGTGCACCAGCAGCTGCCCTTCCGACATTCCCATCAGTAGCCCCTGCTCCCACCTTTCTGGCACGACCACCACTCGACCCCTCGTCCCCAACGACCACCAGCTCCACAACCCCAGCTTCGCCAGTTGGAACACCATCACGTGCAGAAAACACTTCCGGTCCGTCCGCCACGTCTTCCACTATGCACCCCTCATCCCCGGTATCATTTTTATCTTCACCAGTTACCACTTCCAGCAATTTGTCTAACAGTCGCTGTTCACTTGCAGTAAAAAATGCACCGGGTTTTTCGCCCTTTTCGGCCCCCTTCTCTCGAACTGGGTTGGCAGTTTGGAAGCTGTGTTGCAGTGACGATGCCATCTTGCCCCGTGGGTAGAGAGTAGGCCATCCATGTACAGTAGAGTCCCTGACGACCATGTCCGCCGTCGTCACCAGCTTACCTTTGTAGTAACTCCACACCTTATAGGCTGACTCCTCCGTGCTCACCCCCATGAACACTCCTGGCACTCCCTTCTCTTGGCCCTTCTTGCCACCCTTGTAGTACACACATAAGCACCCAAAAGGCTTCAGGATGGAGAAGGGTGGAGCTGGCCTTTTGTTAGAACATCTCGTGCCTCGTCATCTTTGCCCCTGCTCTCGCTTGCATGTTGATGAGAAAGATAGCATAGTCGACCGCCAGAGGTAAGAATTAGACAGGCACACTCCTCGCGGTTAGCAACGTAGCTGCCAATGAAAAAACAATGTGAATCCCTGCCTCAGCATACGCATCCTTATTAGGGTCCGCACGAACGGGTAACCGGGGCTCAATCCCCTCACTTCTGAGGAAATCTTTCACCGCATTCGAGATCCACTCTTTGTCCGTCCGGAACTGTTTCATGTCGTTCCCCGTCTCTGTCTTCGACCACACCCTCACAGCAGCCAGCTGCTTGACAGCAATGTCTGATGCCCTCGTGTGGTTCCAATGCCCTTTCAGGTATCCAGACACGTTCTCCACAAACAACAGGCAATACGGCGTGTTGCCGTACAACGGAAACGGTATACGACCGGTACCATCTGCACTCCAGTCCTCTCCCGTCTTTGCACGTAGCGTTAGCGACGCCCCCTCAAATGACGAGTGATTAGTAATCTTAGTGGTAGAACAGGCCAAGCAATCACAGGGAAGACGCCTTTCCCTTCGGTGTCAGCCCATTTTGCTTCAAGAATTGACGTGCCATCGTCTCCCCGAAGTGAAATATGCCATTTATCTCACTCATGTCCACCTTAGTACTTGGTTTCATGCTGGTAGACCAAAACGCAGTGTTGCATTCGGGGAACGGTGAGCATTCCTTCTTCTCTTTCCTCCATCCAGGTGGGTTCGCCACGTGAAATCGGTATTGACACGTATCAGCATCGAAGCTTCCAGTCAAAATCTTTTCGCATGCCTCTACCATTACCTTCTTCCTCATCACGAAGAATTCGTCATCTTGCATTTATTGTGTAACCCGTTCGCTGTAGGCGACCAGATGAGAAGCGTACGATCAAGGGTAGGTAAGACGTAGGTCTCCCCCATCTCCACCTCCTGCTGCCCACCTTCTCCATTCATGCCTGTAAACGACGTATCCCCCATCGCCACAGTTTTGATGAGCCCAGAGATCCCTCTCACTGCCACCCCCTCCTCCTGTCCAATCTTGCTTAGGGCGTCTTCTATCGGAATCATGTGCTGCGACGACCCACAGTCAAGATAGACTTCATACAGGTCCTGCCCGCCCATTACTCCATCTTCAAAAGCCATGTGAGCTGTAGGTCCCTTGTCTTCTTCTCCACCAGTAGAGGTACCTCCTCCATCGCGATGCAGCCCTCCTTCTTGCATAGACCTCCCTTCCTCGGTCATTTCCACATCACCATCTTGTGCATTGTCGCTAACCAACTGCGTAGGCGGCGTGTTTGGTGGCTTCTTTTCATCATCCATCACATTCCGGGGTACTGGATCACCTCCACCGCCCTCTAGTGTGATGACCGTTCGCTCCTCTTCCCATCGTCCAACTCGTCTTTCACTGTAAGCCGACTCCCCCTGTCCTGCAATCACATCACTAGTGCCACCACTTCGACCCATTGTCGTAGCTGATGTGTTTAGCCCAGCACGCCGTTGCGCCAACGCCTGCTCTGTAGCCGCCTCAATCGAAGAGAGTTGATATACCCAGGGGAAGTAACGTTCTTTGGCACGTAGCAACACCCGTTCCGGTTCCGAGGTCACATGCCTCTTCGCCTCTTGCAGTATGTCCCAGCTCGCCTGTACATACTCGTTTGCTTCTTTGGGCGGGCCCATCATCAGCAAGATGTCGTTGTACCTCGGTTGTAGCGCCATAGCACTCTCCCCCACGTCCGGTCTGACGGTACAATACCTCAGCAGCCTTCTGTAGGCCACATCCCCTCTTCGTCTCGTTTCATTCAGACTATGAGGTCCCAACCCCCGAGGCTCGCGGCCACTCTCGACGACTTTAGCCCAGTCTTCCTTGCCTTCGTTCTGCGTCCATTTGCAGAACTCCTTATGGGCTGGGTAGTCGATTCTCTGGCACCCTCTATCGCAGTACGCCACCATTTTGCATCTAGAGCACATCTTGGGCTTGGCAAGCTGGGTGACACTACATGCTTCACATTCCAAGGGTACCGGCGTGTCTTTGCCACAGGGTTCAGCCCCCGACAGTCCACTAGCCCATTGCTCCCATTCGTCCGGAGAGATGCGGAGATTGTAGTACCACTTCCACCAATGCAGCTCCGCCAGGGGAGCATTGTTGAACACCGTACAGAAGTCGGCCACGTTCACCGTCCCATTGCTTTGGTTCCCTTCAGCCTCGCTCTCCGGTGGTGCCACAAAAACGAACCTCGTCTCATTCTGAGCCATAAATGCATACCCACACGTCTTCTCACCCTTCTTAGGTATCGTCCGCAGTCCCGAACCATCCGCCGCCGGAGCCAGGTACTCCTCCTCACCCACTGCATATCTTGGAACAGGATCAACCATCGTTGCTCGCCTTTGACGTCTTAGATCAAACGCCATACACGACACGGCCGCGGCGGGGGGGTTCCTCGGGGCACCAGAACGTTTGCGTCCTTGGTCTCTCCCTCCATTTGCCGCGACATCTTTCTTCGGTTTTTCTTCCTTAGGAATTTTCTTGCGGTACCTGTCCTTGAGCGTTGGGCACGACTTGCCTACATGCTCGTGCCCAGGTATGCGACACTTCTCCATGCACCTGAAGTACTTGTGGCCTTTTGAACAGTTGTAGCACTCCAGCTTCGGCCTATCGCTCTTGCCGCCCTTATCCCCCTTGTCGCTCTTGCCAACTTTCGCTTGCCCGTTCGCCCACATCGCCGCCTCCTCTTTGGTAGCCATCCTCTGCTCTTCATTAGCGATTACTCTCCTTTCGAAGGCCGCTTCGAAGTCGTCCCACTCCAGTGATGGATTGGTAACTTGCGCATCCAAGAACGGCTTCCACAAATGCTTCTCTGCACACTTTGCCAGGGCGGTCTTCACGAACTGCATCTGCAGAGTGACACTGACCGGTTCACCATGATCCTCTAGGAACTCACAATAACTCATAAAGTCCCTCAGCTGTGCCATCATATCATCTTTAGCATTAAATTGCCAGTTGCTTACGATGCTGTTCCTTTTCTGCTTCTGGTGGGCCGCATTCCCTTGGTAGCGTTGACGCAGGATGCCGACGAGCTCCTCCGGTCGCAGCGCAGGCTTCTGACAATCCTCTCCGCCGGCGATCCGTACTCTAGCGCTTTGTACAACCACATGAAGATCTGCGCCCTTCTGGCTATGATCTTCCGTCGCTGTTGCATGGTCAAAGTAATGCCATCTCCTGCCCCCGGTCCAGCTTTTGCGTCCGCAGGAGCCTTTGCCTCCCTCGCCTTAGCCTCTCTCTTGTTCTCCTTCCGGTCCCCGTAAGCCGCATCCAGTGCTCCCGCCGCAGGCTCAGCTTCAATCTCGGACCGCCATCTCAGTACATCAGCCAAAGGCGCGACATATTCCCAGCATTCGACCGAGGACAAATCCGCCCTTGCCTGCGCAAACCAGTCATCCCAGCTTCTCCCCTTAATACCATCGATGAACGCAGGCGCCTTGCCTTGCAGGATCACAGTCGCCACATCCTTCGTCGCAGAAGCACTCATAACCCAATGTATTTATAAATCCGGTAGCTTAGTTGACAGAGGCCGGGTTGAAGACCGGGACACTTTGGTAGTTCGCAGTTGAACAGATTGTGAAAGATTTATTGAGTAAAATTATTACCGCCAAACTGAAGGCGGCAAAACCATAACATGTGACTGGCTGACAATGCCAAATTCATTAAGTAGGTCAGTCGTAAATAATTGGTAAATCAGTCCTATCGACATATAATAAATGACGTAACTGTCATATCACGAGTAACTGCTGTCAGAAATTATTCTAACCGTTATTGTAATGTAAAGGACCCATACGTCGCCATCCCACCAACACAAATTTTGGCTTCTGTTCGCAGGGCCTTCGCGTCCCCCAAGCGATTGCGTGCGCTCGAAGTCCCCCGGGCCCACCGCAGCCGAAGACGAAGACGAAGACGAAGACGAAGATGAAGACGCCCGATCCCTCAGCGAAGTCGCAGACGATGACGAAGCTAGAGCAGCCTCCCCCGCCGAAGACGGCCCTCGCATCGGTGTCGTTGGTGCCCCGTTCCGCACCAACCCTACCTCCCCAAGCGAACCGGTCGAAGACATGCTACCCTCACCAACAGCAGCCTCCACACGTTCCCCCACGTCCCCCATTCCCGTAGCCACTTCCTCATGAGGCCCAGTCGACCCCGGTTGAGGCCCCAGCAAGCGATCAGGCCCATGACGCCTCATGTATTCATCATAGCGTTGCTTAGCCTGTGCCTGCCTGATGTAGGCATTACCATGGTAGGTGCAAAAGTGCCTATTGACCTCAGGTATGTAGATCGCATAGCGTTGAACCCTCAGACATCTGCGGTTCCCACTCGTCAGAGCTGAGCATTGATTGCCCTCTCCTCCACGAAACCCCAACGTAGGCGAATCTTCCCATCCCCCTGCTGGACGAAGCCCAGAATCTGATCACCCGGCCCACGAGAACTCCCTTTTGAACCGGTACCCCCAGAGAGCATGTAGAGAGACGCCCCACCGTCGTAGCCAGGCGGGTAAGTGGTGAAGGGATCAATATCGTACGTAGCTCCCACCAAGCCAGTGGCCGCGTGCAAGGATGCTGGCTTCGAGTCCACAGACTTGCTCTTGTCCCGAGCCACCCGCTTGAGCAGATAAGCAAATTTCTGCTTGAGCTCCGGGCAGTCCTTCCCTTTATGGGATTTATGGGCGGGATTTTTCCGGTAGAAGCACTGGTTTGTGCAGTCAAAAAATCGATGACGTGGCGTGCAACCACCACACACAAAGCAACATTTGCCATTGCTCTGGTCCTTCTGACCATCCTTCTGAGCCCCGTTGCTCCGGCCTCCACCATCCCCCTTACTCCCTTGCCCTTGCCCTTTCCGTTTCCTTTACCATCGTTGCGTTGCCCACCAGCATTCTTCTGCTGGCCATAGACGTCAGCAAATGTCACGAATAGCGAGCCGTCCCCTGACTGCGCCTGCTTCGAACCCCCCCGGGCCTCCCACATCCTCACTTCCTTGAGAAAGTTAACCCGAAAGGCGTCGAACGTCAATCCCACAGTACGCATCTGCGTACGGTAGAATTCCTCCCACGATTTCACCCCAGACAAGGCATTAAGCATGATGCCCAACCGAGTCATGGGTCCAATCTCATCGCCTCCATCGACGTGTAGACGATCACAGCGCCGCACGAACTCCGTCAGTTGAGAAGGTAGATCCTTCTGCAAATTAAATCGAAAGTTGGTCAAATAGCACTGCTCAGCAAAAAAAATCCTCCTGAGTGCTGCCACCATAGCGTTGAGACAAACATGTCACCAAATCGTACGGATCCATTGGCCGCTTCTCCGATAAGGACCTCGCCAGCAACTTAGCCGGCCCCGAAAGACATAGGTAAATGAAAGAGAAGACCTCCTGTCTTGCTCGCATCACCCCATCTTCCTCGATATCGCTTAGCAGGACATGCTTAGCGTCCGACGGTGGCTTAGCCCTCGACGATGAGGCCTTCCCCGACTCCGCACGTTTACGGTCCTGCTCCTTCTCCATCATCAACTTCCGGTTCTTGTAGTACAACAAACATTCCTCCAGCTTCAGCAGTAGATGCTCCCGGTGCTTCCCAGCGAGGTAGGTAGTTATCTCATGGTAGGCGTCCCTCCACTTTCTCGTCCCGTAATCCCCGCTGAACCGGTGTTCCTTTGCCACGGTCAACACAGTCGACGACGACTTCTCAGTAGACACAGAGTCCAACGCAGAAACGCTCATAACCCTGATGGAATAAATGAATGTATTAATCCTCCTTGAATGGATAAACTTGTAGTATAGACCAGTTGATAACCGGAAAGGACCACTTCGTGGTTCTCAGGATATGCGAGAACTGAAATACTTTAATGGTAACAACAGGAATAGATAAAGGTAATCGCGAGACGAATTACACTCTAACTGATTATGGTATGAGCAACCAATAATATGGTAAAGTTACCGTCTATCAGACAATGAATGCCAATTAATCAGTACTGACTGACCGGATTATTTAGATGAGATTTACTAATTAACAGTACAACCGTACTATCAGCGTGGCCGTCTGAGACTTGTCGGTCTTCTTAATCTTACTAATGTCTGCTGCCTGCATTAATTCTTGCATTCTTTCACACAGACCATCGTAGTCAGGCTTTTCACCGTCCGGTTTGCTCCAGTACAGCGCGCCTCCGGCGTCGCCTAAGACAGGGTGCTTAGATTCTTTCAGCGATTGCAAAGTGGCCACACACTTGAATTGATCAGGAAAAGGTAGATTTCTTTCAGCTAGCTTTTCATAACGGTGTGCCTGTCTTTCTATCCAGTCGTCTACGTTCGTAGATGTAGTTATTTTATCGGTAAATAACTCCTGAAGTAACTTATGATTGGAGATGGCTCTACGTGTGCGTATTTTTCGTTCAGCCTCTCTCACATGTCTCTAGGGTGGTTACCTGCTCGCCAAAGAGTAAGCAACGCGGTGTGCCCCTGCAATGCATCAGCCAACACTGATCGCAGCCGCACTTGACATTGGATCCGTACCTTCTCCGGTAGACATCCTTCCAGGTCCGCATAACCAAAGCCGGCACCAAGGGTGTCAATAGCTTGCTTTTGCTCTTCGATAGCAGTCAGCGGGTCGGCAGCGTCCAGACCGTCTCTGCTCTGTTTCAGCTCGTTAGCTGACGGTGTCACGTAGGCCCTCAGCTCGTTAAGCCCCAACGGTCCAGGTTCATCTGCAAGAAAAATCAAGAGTTTAGGGTCAATGCCTTCAACATATTGTAGAAAAGACCAACGCCACTCTTCATAAACAGCAGCAGGCTTAGCAGGAAGGCGTGGGCATTTCAATGTAACTTGCGCTCGCTCGTAACCTGATGTGGAAATTATTCGTATTCGGAATCCAAATTGATCAAATGCAAAACAAATTTTAATGACGATGAATTGAAAGAACGGAAAGCGAGAAAAGCAAATGCTTAATCATGTGGGACGATCACGTTATAGATCATCTAGAACATATAATAATGACTGTGAATCACTGTAAACAGTGAACAGAACTACTGCGTAATATTAACTGTATTACTGTGCATCTCAGTATGCATTTCCATGTGCTACTGTGTATCATGTGATGGTCACATCTCTGCACTGTGTAGAATATTGGCATTAAATAATCCTTAAATGGTAATCAATAATGGTCCGGTCCGGAGTGATGAAATGGTAATAATATTGTGTTTCAAACAAGGTTCACCGGTAATCAAATTTCATTATCGGTTAAGGAATAGGAACGAATATTTGTAATATTACGTCCTACGATGTGTGCGTATCGGATATCGATATGGCGCTGCCGCTTCGTAAAGATATTCTTAAGCCCCCCTTCGAACGAGGCTTTGTTGTCCACACACATCATGGGCGTATAGCGGGTT
Source organism: Paulinella micropora (assembly GCA_019918135.1). NCBI lineage: Eukaryota > Cercozoa > Imbricatea > Euglyphida > Paulinellidae > Paulinella > Paulinella micropora. The sequence continues at coordinate 24,221 of WBZZ01002862.1, forward strand.
AGGTTGGCTAGTTTGGTGTTACGGTCGGACACGGGGATTGCCTTCAGAAGGTTGTATAGTCCCAGCGATCTACGGATCTCGTCTGAGAATGCATATGTTTCACTCTCATTGGTGGAGATAGCTACCTTCAGCTTCTGCTTAGTCGAGGTTGAGCTTATGGGTCCATCGGCCAATATCTCTATCCCCCCCGACCTCGGCTTCTTATCGGCTTCACCCTGGCATGTGCCGCATCCGAGAACCCCAAGAGGCGAAAACTGTTACTCGACACAAAATGCACTCCCTTCTGGCCTATCAACCATCTGAGCAACTGCTCCGCCGCATGGAAGTTGAACTTTGTTGCATCGTTCTGATTCTCCCCCAGCCTAGAGAGGGCTCCTACCGCGTATGGTGCGGTGATACGGCACCAACCGAGCTTACCTGCTATCATGGGAGGAGAATGACGTTCTAACTCAAACGGTTTGGTAGGATATTTAGTTGGTTGCAGCCACGGCACTACCACTGGTCTCCATGGCTGCCCATCCTGCCTTGCAAAGTCCTTCTCCAGTGACTCTATGTACTCCTTCTGAGTCAGTCTCGTATGGAACCGCCCCTCCTCATCTCGCCATTGATTCACTTCCACCCCATCAAACTTTTGATTCTTTCCTCTCAGCTTGATTTTCCCCCACTGCTGCTGGAAAGCTGCCTCGAACATTAATCTATCCTCTTCATCTACCGGTGCAAAGGCTTCATCGTCTACTTGCGACCATGCTAAACGTGTCTTGCCGGTACGAGGTTCGATGCATGAAAACAGACAGCCGTCGTGGGGGTTCGGTTCCATCCCAAGCTCTTGTAGAAGGCTTGGACCCTCTGGTCCCAGTAATTGAAGCCTGAGTCCCGTAAACCGTTCACACCTCCAAGAGCAAGCCACACAAAGCCAGGGGGTTCATATTCCGGAGGCGGTCGAAGGTAGACAAGACGAGTTTGACGAAGGCTAAGCAGTCATCTGCAAAATATACCTCTAGTTCCTCTAACGTAGCAAGAGCAAAGAATGTAAGGAGGGTAGAGGGATCCGGGGTAGGTATGTACGTCTCTCCTACATCGACTCCCTTCTTCTGCATGAATCCCTTGGCTGCAATCCTCGACCTGGCGTCCACACTCTTTCCATCCTCTTGAATGTCAAAGTCTGCAAACCGGACTGAGATGAGCTTAGTTCCCTTAGGGACAGAAGAGAGAGGGACGACACGAATAGCACCTAAATCTAGATGCTTCTTGATGTCCTCAAGCCTAGATGCACGAAACCGGGGGTGGCTGTTTGCCATCTTCTCTGAGACCGGAACGGTGATGAGGAAAGCACCTGATTTCGTCAGGAAGAACCCAGCACCTTGTGCCACTATCGTGTATCCTTCCGTTTGCAGCTGCCCCATGGAGATCAGAACGCAGTCAATTGTCGGTGTGACGTAACACAGTACTGAACTAGAGGTAGTTGTCCTCGTCGACCAGCACCATCGTCACCTTGAAGTGTCGTAGGCCCATTCTGCCTTAGCTCACGACGCCCACTGAGTCCCAGTACTGACACCGAAGGTCCGTCCACAATTGCTTCTACTAACGTCCGGTGCGGTACATGATTATACGTAGCACCACTGTCCATGCACCAGTCAGTTGGTGGTCGCCTCCTTTTCTTTTGCGAATCGAAGGCCATCAAACCTGAGTCGTTTGGCCTTAGACCCCATGAGTCCCATCTCGCAGGAGACCATCCTGGATGAGGCACCAAGGTTGGGATTGGTCTAGGCAGCGTGTAATTTACCCCTGTTTCCACCAGGTGTCTAGGGGGTATGGGTTGAGGCCACGGGCGATAACCAGTAGGGGCTGTCAAAACCAGCATGTTGTAGTACGACATCGCTTTCCTGTAGTCCTGCAAGTCCCGTTGTCCTGGCGTGTAGTCCCCCGGTAGGCCCACTAGTGGTCCAGGATTCTGTTCCTTCCTTTCAACCCTTTCTCTGTAATCTTGTTGTCTTGCACTGCTAATCCTCTTAGCTAACGCAATGACAGCATCGATCTCCAGACACGGAGGCTCCACTATCCCCCCGGGCCCAACGCCATACTCACTCAGGAACTGCATCAGTTCTTGCCACGGCAGGGTCGTTGACGTGTAGATCTCCCGTAGTGCCATAACGCACCACTCTTCCACAAGCTGCTCATTCTGCGCTGCGTCTCCATAGCCCGCCACAAACTGTGGTCGGTTTTGTAATGCCGGTTGTGGCAACGATTGCGGTGGGTGGGATGACGAGGATGAGGCAGATGATGATGATGATGCTCGTTGCACTTCCGGCTCTTCACGCTGCTCACTCTTACCCTCCTTCTCCTGCCTTCCAGGTTTCGCCAATCCCGTAAGGGCACAGCATAAGGCATCTTCCGAGTCCCCTGGGAATCCACCACAGAGATGGGTCGGAGGTAACCACTTGACGACCTGACCGTAACTGGGTGGCACGACAGGAAGTGGACCCGCACTCCATGTTAACGGTCGTCAACGATTTATCTTGTAGCGCAACAATTGTGGTAAAGTAACGACGCAAGCGCGAAACAGCTGGGTACGTCAGCCAAACCTTTCCTTGCCTCGAACCGTGTGTTGTACACCCTCTCAGGCGCCCGTCCATTGGCCATCAGGTTGCAGAAGCAGGCGTGTTCATCCCTATCCTGGTCTTTGCATTCCCGGCAGCAGTAGAGGACTAGCCCACATTCTTCGCATGGTTCTAGGAATGTTGTGATGTTACATCTGGGGAACGTACATCCTTCCTTGATCCTGTTGAGTGGTAGGTCGCCCTTCATAGCCCATCGTCTGCACTCCGGACCGGTCCGCATCTCCCTCCACCATTCCTCCTCCAGAAACTCGACGTGTAGGTAAATCGACCAGAAGTACATCTGCCAGGCCGGCGCATGAAAGAAGACCTCATGAAATCGTCTTGCAGGTACACATATCACCGGCTTGTCCTGATCTCCAAACTCCGGTGAAACACCAGCGTACTCATTCAGAACCATGTAGCACAGGTCCGGCGGATGAGGCTCCATGTTGAGTAGTCTCACATCATATGGAACGGCTCCCTTGCATGGCTCGGTAGCTCCTGCCGTCCCAGCTCCCGTTCTTCGGTAACACTCATGACACTCTCGTCATCTCCCTCAGGGCCTTCTTCTTCCGTGGGGCTGGCTCTTTTTGTTCTTTTACCGGTGATTGTGGTGGGCTGTCACACATCCGTTGCGTCACCGCCACTTCCTTCCGATCGCCCACCTGGCTTTCCTTCAACTGTTCCATCAACCGATCAAGGGTCGAGGTTGTTGTGCTCACCATCATGCCATGTCAGTGTCTTGACGGGGCAGTTGGTGGTGGGGAGTCAACGTAGGAGAAGCAGGTGCGTCCGGCTCTGCAGCCTTCGGCACCCCACTTACCACCTCCTCCTCCTCCTCAGCCACACTGGAATTCCCCGACACCAACGACAACGGTACCACACTTACCCTCTGCGCCATTGATGGCACATTCCCTTTCAACTCTCTGCTGAGCTGCTCCTGATAGGTGGCGTAGTGTTGACCACATAGGAAAAGACCTATCGCCGGGTGTCTGTCGAAGGTCTTCGACGACCTTGAGCACCGCACTCCATTCAGGTTCCTCGCTGCACATCTTCTCCGCCTCGAACTATCGTCCAAGTTGGTTGCATGCGTAGGGTCGTCGGCAAAGATGAGCCGTCGGTAGCTTCCTTGACTATCCCGATCATACGTCGAACGGAACGCCATAAACATATTGCCCTGGTTCATAAGGGCAGGGTGACCATACCCATAGTGGATCGGGGGTGTCCCGGTCATACTGTATAGGGATGCTGGCGCCGGATGATAGTAGACACTGCCTGGTGGTGGCTGTGTTTGCTCCTTCTAAGCGACGAAGGCTAATGGTTGAACTTGGGGAACTTGAGTTGTACCGGTCGCCTGCTGAGCCGTAGAATCGCCCGTCTTGCCAGGAGTCCCGCCCGGTTGCCCCTTCGCTTTCTTCGCGTAGCGTTGCGCGAGTTCGCGACAGTCCTTACCAAGGTGTTTCGTTGCCTTCTATTTGTGCGAATACTTGCACTCCTTGCGACATTGCGCCCATGTGTGGTTCGTGAGCCCACACGAGAAGCACGCCTTCGGATTTAGCTGTTGGCCTCCTCGAGAGTTGGGTGGCGCTCCGCCCTTGTGGCCATTCGTGTCGCTTGCCTTCTGGTTCCCACCCTTACTTCCACTGCCGTAGAACAAGTTGGGGTCCGGTCTCGTCTGCTTCTTTGCTTCTTGGAGCCTAGCCTCCACGTTGAAACGCCTCTCGAACTCATTCATCGTCATGACTGCCTCTCGCTCGACCTGATGGACGAACAAGGCCCATGATTGGAGCCCATCCAGCGCTTTCAACAAGAACGTAATTTGCAGATCATTGTCGATTGGTTTCCCAGCTCGTTGTAGAAAGGCACATTGCCCTGTAAACCAAGAGAACTGGGAAGTTAGGTCCTTCTGACCATTGAATTTGAAATTGACGACCAACGCAAACTCCTCTCGTAAGGAGTTGGTGTGCACTTGCCGGGCCCGGCATCGACGATCCATTATCTCCAGCAACGCCGTAGGGTCCAGGGGTCTCACATCAGCCAGGTTGGCTATGTAGTCCTTCGCAGTGCCAGTCTCGCAGGCGTATAGGTAGCCAAAGACATCGGATCTCCTCTTGTGCATCTCCGCTTTCTCAACATCTGTCAGCTCGAGCGCGTCCACAGTGTGCTTGATATCCTTGTCCTGCACCTGTTCCGAGGCAGACTTGAGCGTGTTGTTGTGAATCCACACCTTCCTTTTCTCTGCCAATAATTGTTTTTCTAGCTTGTCCAGTTTCTTAGTAAACTGAAGACGGTCGTTCTGCTCCAGATAGACCATGATCTCTCGTAGCACATTACGCCACTTCTTACCTCCCGGTTTCCCATCAAAATTAAACGATGCTCCGGTTGCGGGGTCAAGATAACAACACGGGTACTCGCAGTTTCGCTCATAACCCTAGGTAGACTCGTGATTAATAATACTTGGTTCCGGAATATGAAGTCTAGTCACGACCTCAGTCACTTCCTTAGTTGGAGAATTTCCCAGAACTGAATACTTTATTAGTTGTACTGCGGTATAGTTACTCGCACAATTAACAATGATTTTGTTATGTCCAGTGAAGGACCGGACTAATTAGTAATGTTACCGGATGGGTAAATAATATTGTGTATCCCGGCCTGTCAATTTGGTTATACTGAGAAATATGTTGACACATATATATAATGGGAGTCCCTACTGAAGTTAGGTATTCCACAGTCTTCATATCGTTAGTACATTTATTTATTATTAAATATCGTACTACCGTAACAATCTGGAGTCGCTAATAAAAATTAACGGGGTATGGAAATTTTGCTCGGTTCCTCAGAAATTTTCAGACCGAAAGTGGTGTCGAGAGAAAAAGAAGAGGGAGTGATTCGGAATTTTTACTGATGCGCTTCCTGGGGACGATAATTATGTTACACCACTATTATTAAAATAATAATCTATGATAGATACTACACTCACAGAGCAGAACTACAACTTTAATAAGACCTCGAAATGCGCCAACAGAACACGCCGCGTAACATGACTGGCCGGATCGTAAGTAATGGCTCTACCGACACCGTTACTTTGATACGACCGGTCCTTAACTATTAATTAAGATTATAGTTCCAACACTCCCCCTGGAACAAAGTAAATTAATATGTAACTTTGAGTTACTGCCGGTCCTATGTATGTTACGCCATCTAATACTATTTTGTGAAACATGAGAAAACGCAAACTCAAAACATATACAATACCCTTATTAATACCCTCACACTCTCCGAGAAATAATGTCAGGGTTGGCTACCCTTCCCTAGTAATATCTACAGCGAGTATGCATAAGTTAGAATACATACAAAGCAGCGGGCCTGTGGTATAGTCGGGCCTACCCAACAAGAAGAGGATTATTTCCCTACTCTCCCTACTTCGCGAATGAGTAAAAGTAATATGTAATAGACATATATATAAATCATATGAAAGTACACAGTTATAGTAATGACCTCCAAAGAATTGACAGCATAAATATGCAATATTCTCATGATAATACATATGTACAATCTATAACTATCGCAACTATGAACATAAAGCAAAAATAAAATTTTCAGTCGTCTCATCTTTCTTCTCCCTCTCTTCCTTTAGTCTTACCTTTGCTTTTCAGGCTCAGCTCACCTACTCCTTTAGCTAGGTTGACTATTCTAGCTGCCTTCTTTCTTATGGGGCAGTTGACAGGAACATGTCCATCTCGTGGGCATTCAGAGAGGGTACACGGGACGATACAAATTTTGATCTGATGGTCCCCACGACAGTTAAAGCATCCCTCTCATGGAGGTGCCTTTCCTGTCTGGTTCCCCATGAGATTGACTGTTATGGGGCCATTTTGTGTACCAGATCCAGATTGAGTTTTCGATGAGGAGGTACGAAAACCACCTCCAGATGCATAGAGCCTCTTCATCTTAGACTTAGATTCCCCGTCTGTGCTATCTGCTCTATTACTTTAACGAATGACTCCCAACCTGGTCGTTCTTCCGGTAGGAAGCTTGTGACCTTATTTCTATAACTGTCAAACTCGGTCAGATGTTCAAGCTTCTTCATAACCATCTCTATCTTGACAAGTTCAGGGTAGGGCATCTTCATGACTACCTCTTGGTCTGTCAAATTAGATTGGAAAACAGTGAGCCACGGTCTCACGTCTTGAATCTTCTTGGGGTAGGAGTATTCAAGAAAATCTTGACGTTCCTTCCATTTAACGAGATCAAGGCCCCCATATCGCTTCCGTAGTGCCATAAAGCACTCAACTCCGTCAGTGCCAGCCGTTCTTATCACTGCCATAGCTCCCTTGTCCTTGCTGCAGGACTGAATTAAGAGAGCAAAAATGAAGCGGATGTGTTTGATCTTTCTTCTCTCTTCTACCTGTTGGTAATATCTGTCTGTTGACAAGGATGCGAAAATAGGATTAGGTCTAGACTCGGTGGTCAGAACGGGAATTTCCGGTTGTCCTTTTATTCGCTAGGTGCAGGTGCAGATGAAGTGACATGTTGAGGTGAGGTGGAAGAAGAACTAGACGCAGAGCTATCTTTCTGTTCTGTTTTTACAGCTGGCGAGGCGCTGGAAGAAGAGCTACTTTCTTCTTTCTTGAAAGTACTAGACTTTTTCTTCTTTCCTGCCCCGGTTTGGCAACTTCTCCTTCTTCTGGCGATAGGAAGGGTTCGTTAGGTGGTGTGTCAGGGGATCCAAAGATATTTGTCTGTTTTGCCTGTAGGTACAAAGGGTGGCTGTCTCTTATGGGATGAGAGCTCGCCTATCCCCAGTGGATCATATATAGCCATAGCAGCTAGGAATCCGTACTCCCAATCATCACAGTCCGGATCCTTGCTATTGAATGGTGGAGGGTCCACTTTAAACCCTTTGCTTAACGATGTCCCGAACATGGGGTAAGCCATGTTGTTGGACCGGGCCAAAGTGCGGAACATAGGAGTCAGACTCAACTATCAATAAATTCCTACGGGTAAGTAGAAATGTGGAAATTATTATTAGGGTTGAAGCAGTTTGGCACAGTGTGTATGTGCTATGCAGTCACGAGTCTAGCCACAAGACACGTTTGAGGTGGGTGCCTTCAGCCAGCCCACGAAATGTTGTCGACTGCCTACTGCGGCACGTCGACACTTGCACTTATCTGAAGAAGGCATAATACCTCTCCTTTCAGACTTCGTGCAACTGATTAAAGCTGCTAACGCAGAGTTCGCTAAGCAAGGCTCGATAACCTGTTAGACCAATATCATAGTAAACAACAGTTTCAGGAACCTACAATTGATATCAGAGTTCGCAGTAGGCTATGATAGCAACGGCGCCTACACTTCAAGCAGTACTGTTACTTAGCTTTGATAAGAAAAGACGCGAACAGGACGCGCCGCGTAACTTGACCGTGGCAGGATCGTAAGTAATGGCTCTAACGACAGTGACAGTTATTCTGATACGGCCGGTCCTGAACTATTAATTAAGATTATAGTTCAACAAATGTTATTGTACAACGCCTACTGCTTCAGGTACACATGCACTGCGGGCCCAAACACCTCTCTATCTAAATTCTGCTATCAAACTTCGGCTCTGCCGGCACCGCCATCTTATTAAACTTAACAGTGACTGTGTTTGCGTCACCACAAAAAAAAAAAAAAAAAAAATCAAGTC